>JZKD02S0180263.1:512061-543508 GCA_000966675.3 Picea glauca
CCTCTTCAATTTTATAAAAGAAAATTAATCAAGGCAGTGATGGTGATGGTGTCTAGTTGCCATGAAAGGTTAAGGCGACCACCGTTTAGAGTAATTAAATCCTCGAGTTTTGAAGGGTCAAGACGACCATCGATCTGCCGCTATCTAAGAAGTGAAATGATTAATATATGACCTACTCCCTCTTAATCATTTCAAAAACAAAAACAAAATTGCTGTAAAAAAATGCATTACAGCTTACAGACCCCAATATTTTTCTATGAATTTTGAACAATTCATTTCTCAAAGGCTTCGTAAATATGTCTGCAAATTGTTCTTCAGATCTATAGAACTGAACAAAAATCTCTTTACTAGTTACCATCTCTCGAATGAAATAATACCTTGTATCAATGTGCTTAATCTGTTTGTGAAAGACATGATTATTTGATAGTGCAATGGAATATTTATTGTCACAGACAATTTGGGTTGCATCATTATGGTCATGCAACAATTCATTCAAGACCCTTCTCATCCACACAACTTGACATGCAGTTGCAACTGTTTCAACATACTCTGCCTCAGTAGAAGATAGAGTCACTATGGGTTGTTTCTTTGATGCCCATGCCACTACTCCAGATCCAAGACTGAACACATACCCATATGTGCTCTTCCTATCATCAATGGAAACTTCAAAATCACTATGAGTATATCCGATCAGATCAAAGTTTAAACTTGATGTGTATCAGATACCAAAGTTAGTTGTTCCAGCAATATATCTCAGGATCCTCTTTCCTTCTTACCAATGAGTACTCTTTGGAGTCTCCATGAATCTTGAAATCAAACTTACAACAAACATGATATCAAGTCTGGTTGTTTTTAAGTACATAAGTCTTCCCACCAACCTCTTATACAAAGTTGGAACAACATATGATCCATCATCATACTTGCTAATTTTAATACCAGTTGCCATAGGTGTCGCAGCTGGTTTACAATTCAACATTCTAAACCTTTTCAATGCTTCATTTTCATAGTTAGTTTGACAAATGAAAATGCCTCCATCAGATTGATCTACTTCAATTCCAAGAAAATACTTTATCAATCCTAAATCAGTCATCTCAAACTCTGTTTTCATGGCATTTTTAAAACCATCTATAGATAAATCTCTAGTAAAAATCAAGTCATCAACATACATACATACAATCAAAATTTTACCTTCCTGGTTTATCTTTGTATATAGGGTTGGTTCACTTGGACTTCTACTAAATCGAATACTAATCAGGTACTCATCAATTCTGTAATACCAAACTCTGGATGCCTGCTTCAATCCATATAAGGCTTTCCTTAACTTGTAAACTTTATCTCTGTGCTTATCAATCTCATAACCCATAGGTTGTTTTACATAAACCTCTTCTTCCAAACATCCATTCAAGAATGAAGAATTAACGTCCATCTGATGCATGATCCATTTATTTTGAGCTGCAATATCTAAGACCATCCTTATTGTGTCAATTCTTGCTATAGGAGCAAAGGTTTCATTGTAATCAATACCAGGTTGTTGACTAAACCCCTGAGCTACAAGTCTTGCCTTATACTTTTCAACTTCACCATCTGCATTCAACTTAGTCTTATACACCCACTTAAAACCAATACTGTTCTTACCTTCAGGTAAATCTACAAGATCCCAAGTGTTATTTCTTTTAATGGAATCGATCTCCTCATCCATTGCTTTTATCCAGACATCATCTTTAGCATATTCATTAAAACTTACAGGATCACATGTCATTAATGAAAAATTTGAAATATGAACTACTTCTTCATTCTGATCATACAATTCTCTTAGGCTTCTAGTCTTCTGTCCTTTAAATCTGTTTTTTAATGAATCTAAAGTGGCATTTGACTCACTACTTACCTGTGAATCTAATTGATGTACACCATGTCCAGATGGCTCACCACGCTCATGAGTTCTGGGCGTTCTAAATTGAGATGGGATGAAATTTGTTGCTTCCATTGTAGGACTTCTTACTGCAGGCGTAAGTGCATGTGGAACCAACTGTCCACCTCCTTTAGCCTGTTCAACTCCATCACAATCTTCATGGGGTAACACAATTCCCTCTGAAATTGATTTGTCAATACTCCCATCCCAGGCTTCATCTTCTTTAAATTGAACATCTATGTTGATTACATATTTTTGGGTGATGGGATTGTAGAGTTTATATGCCCTAGACTCTTCACTGTATCCAACAAAGATACATCTCTCGCTTCTTTCATCCAACTTCCTCCTCATTTCTGTAAGTATATGTGCAAATGCAACAGATCCAAAAATTCTGAAATGAGAAACATTGCAAGTCTTACCATCCCAGGCTTCCTGAGGTACACGATCCCTTATGGTTTTGGTCGGACTTTTATTCAAGACAAAAATAGAGAAAATAACTACATCTCCCAAATATTCATTTGAAATATGATTCTCTTTCAACATGCTTCGAGCCATATCCATGATGGTCTAATTCTTCCTTTCAACCACTCCATTCTGTTGAGGAGTATATCGAGCAGTAAATTGCCTTTTAATTCCATGAAGATCAAAAAATTCAATGAATTCATTCAGCTTATAATCACCTCCTCTATCAGACCTTAGGATCTTAATGGTTCGACCACTCTCATTTTCAACCATAGATTTAAACCTCTTGAAAACATCAAAATCTTCAAATTTTTGTTTCAACAAATACAACCAAGTCTTCCTACTAAAATCATCAATGAAAGTCATAAAATAAACACAACCACTTAAAGAAGGTGTTTGCATAGGTCCACACAAATCCGTGTGAACAATTGCCAATGGATGTTTTGCTCTGTAGGAAACACCTGAAACAAATTTCTCTCTGTGATGTTTTCCAAGTATACAACTCTCACAAGAGCTTGCAGGTTGTTGAATACAAGGTAACCCCTTTACCATCTGTTTCTTCTGTAACATATCTAAGACACCAAAATGTAAATGATCATATCTCAAATTCCATAACCAAGATTCATCTAAACTTCCAGTTTTATAAACATTCAAAGAACCACTCAAATCATTTCTCATAACAAGTGGAAACATTCTATTATTGGTCATATCTACTCTTGCAATCAATTGTTTGTTGGGTAATTTATCATAGATTGTACATACCTTTTTGTTGAAGAACACTCTATACCTTTTCTCCAACAGTTGTCCAACACTAATACGATTGTATTTTAAACTAGGCACAAAATAAACATCATCAATATTTCTTCTCTGATTATTATTAGTGTATACTAGAACTACACCTTTACCATTAACTGTAACCTTATAGTCATTTCCCAGTTTTAATTCAGACTGAATACTAGTATCAATAGAAGAAAATAAATCCTTATTACCAGTCACGTGGTTACTTCCACCACTATCCAAAAACCAAATATCATTATCACTTTCCTGAGTGACATTACAAGTTAAAAACACAGGATTTTTATCATCCTCAGACTCATTTATGATATGTTCGGACTGCTTTCCAGCATTTGCCCGTTTCTTCCAACATTTGTTAGCAAAATTATCAAACTTCTTACAATAATAACATTGTACTTTAGTTTTATCATACCTATGATTTTCTTGCTGCCAAGGTTTGTTGTTGTTCCCTCTTAAATTAGGAGGATTCTGCGGGGACTTCTCCTCAGACTCTAATCCAGTTTTGTTGTCCCTTCGACCAAAAAATCGACCTCCTCTTCCATGATTATAAGACCTTCCTCTACCTCTACCTCTGGTAACATGCAGTTGGGATTTGAAATCATTCTCCAATGATCATTCTTAATATCTAGATATCCTAGATTCATGAGCAACAAGAGAACCAGTTAATTCATCAATTTGCATTAGACTTAAATCTTTAAATTCCTCTATGGGAACAACAACAGGATCAAACTTCTTGGTTAAACTTCTCATCACTTTCTCAATAACTCTCTTATTCTCAATATCATCTCCATAATGTCTGAGATGGTTCACTACACTGATTACTTGAGTCATGAAAGTATCAACACTTTCATTATCCTTCATCTTTAGATTTTTGAAGTCCCTTCTCATGTTCTGCAACTTGACTGTCTTCACCTTGGACACTCCTTGATAACAGGTTTCAATAATGTCCCAAGCCATATTCAAAGATGCAGTGCTAGCAAGCTTCATAAAAATGGCTTCATTTAATCCTTGTTGGATTAATCTAAGAGATTTATTATCCTTCTTCCTGTTTTCCTCTAGAAAAACACGGTTATCATTAGACAGAGCCAATTCTACTGCAGCATCAACTGGCTCAGCATAACCATCAATAACATAAGTCCACAAATCCCGAGAATGCAAAATCATCCTCATCCGAATATACCAAGAGTCATATGACTTATTGTTCAGGACAGAAACCTGGATCTGAGAAGAACTACTACCAGATGCAGCCATTTATAAAAGTTTGAAAGAAATCAAATAAACCTTCACGCAAAAAAATAGGAAAGTGAAATTGGGCTCCAACAAAAATTATCTGCGCTAAAATGAGCAACTGACAGGATGCTCTACAGGATAGACTGGCAGCTCTCATACCAAATGTGAGAAAATGGAGAGAAGATCGGAGTTCAAGTTTCGGCTCATGCAAACACTTGACACAAACCAACAAAATAAACTCCGCGCAGTAAATAAACTTCACACAGTAAATAAACTCAGCGCAGTAAATAAACTCTGTGCAAACTCCACGCAATAAATAAAATCTGTGCACTAAATAAACTCCACGTAAATATGGGACTGGGTTCGCAATTGGTAAAATCAAATAATTACTGTGTTTAATCAAATTAAAAACAATATGGTGAATGTGATCAAGGAACCAAATGAGTTTACAAACTCAAATAAAAAAAAAAGTATTAACGGAGAGAACACCTCCGAATATTTTTTTATTATTATTATTCAATATTCTTTCAAGCTCTACTTTCATATAATCCATTTTAGGTATATATACAAACAAAAATGCCTCTTCAATCTTATAAAAAAAAAAATTAATCAAGGCGGTGATGGTGATGGTGATGGTGTCTAGTTTCCATGAAAGGTTAAGGTGGCCACCATTTAGAGTAATTAAATCCTCGAGTTTTGAAGGGTCAAGATGGCCACCGATCCGTCACTATCCAGGCGATGAAATGATTAATATCTGACAAGACACTGCAATGGAGTCAACACTGTATGCAAATCTGTATTGTTGGGGCAGAAGTCTGCTGCAAACTGTTTGCACGGAAACAATCTTTCAACATTTATGTCCATTTATATCTCACCAATAGAAAGGGCTTGATAAGTCACATGCCAAACTCATTTTCAATTTTTGTATTATTAAAAAGGGAAATGTAAAAGGTGAATATTCCCTTTAGTAAAATTAAAACTACATGGGTATTACGACCATGTTTGGAAAAAAGTGTAATTATTTAAACTGGAGTGAAGTTATATTGGGAGATAAAGGGAGAGGTAGTTCATGAGTGCAAGCATGAGAATTCAAAGAAGGGTGCGTGTTGTGTTGAGTGTGTTTATGTTGAGATTTTTTGTGTATTTGTTTGTATGTTTGTGTGCAAAAATCAAATAATATAGAACCACAAAGAATAGACCAATAAATTTTTTATGTTAATGTTACCCATCGTGCTCCAAGAGCATTACTACGTGCTCTGGGAGCATTACTAACAGGTTTTTCTTCATAAGGTAAAGATGATATGACTCATTGTGCTCCGAGAGGATCAGTGACATGTTATTTTTTATGTAAGGCCGAGTTGTGAAACTGACTGTTGAAGACATTCAGTATCCAGATCATTCTCCTAGGTAACTGTGGATAGCCGAAAAAAAACAATTCGCAGATGGAAGTGCATCCATAGGATGGTTCAATATCAAGATTGTTCTTTGAGAGGTCAAGAAGCCTCAGTTCTACAAGAACATCAAATATGGTCAGAAGCTTTTGTACTTTAAATGTGTCAAATGGGAAGCTCGAATGTGTGGAGAAGAAAAGAGAGGAAGTCGAAAGATTCAGAGTGGGTGTAAGTGTTGATGAAGACTAGTCAGACAAAGACAAATGACAAATTTTTTAATTGTGATTTCAGTATTGTAAGTTGTTTGAATGTAAGCATTAAAGGGGGTTTTTAGAGATAATTCTTTCTTTAATGCTGTGTACTAATTTTGGGGATCTGGTTTGAGGTTTTGTAGGATCTCAACCTACATCTCCATATTTGGAGTTATTTGGATCTCACTCCAAATATATATGGGTATTGTATCTTGATATGTTAATGTAATATAAACTATTATTTTGTGTGTAATTGTTGTGCAATGGTCACTCTCCCAAATTCTATTTCTTTCCTTACCTTGATGTTTTGGAAATCCATGTGAAGGAAAAGGAGTGGCTATGTGTGGTTAGGCCACATGATTTCCTATTTTTTTCTAAATGAGGAGTAGTGGTACAGTCAAGCTCGTTTTCAGCTTACCATAACTCGACTTAACTCTACCTCATTATTCTCAAATTCAAATTATAGTTCATTTCTTCTTTCTTTAACTAGATTAACATTTTAGACCCTTGTTTAAAATTACCTACGTTGGTAAAAGGGATTCATGAAACCTTGAAAGGTTATAACCTATAATTAGCATGAAAACAAGGATTCTATGACAACAATAGGATTTTTATTATAGGCCAACCTTACATCTATACCTATGCAAATCTCGTTGGATGTATCTTTTTTAGGTTTCATTGTATAGCTAATGTTCTAAAACTAAAATATTGTTAAACAATGGGGTTATAATACGAGAAAAGAAATTTTATCGATTATCTACAATGATATATCTTGACAAACTTGTGGAATCCTTCAAACTCATACAAATGTATGAACGAGCATTCATTTCAATCCTTAGAAAGTGTTATGACCCAAGGGGGGTATATATATGGCTAAATGTATATGATATGACCTCAAGGGGGGGCATATATGGACGTACATGTACATGTAATTTGTAAATATATATGTAATAGGGCCGACCTAGTGATAAAGGGGGCTCATGTGCAAGTGTGAATATACATATATAAGAGATCATGTATTCATTATTGGGGCATGAGAATTGTGAAGTATGAATTGCATTTGGTTATTTGGAAGGCCATCAAATGTGAAACCGTATCGACAACCTCATTACCAAAAAATATTTCAAGGAAGACAAGAAGGATGATATCAACATCATGAAGGAAGAATATGGAATACTTGTAAATATTCATGGAACAAGGCATAACTAAACTACTCTTCAACAAGCTATTATCAAATACCAATAACCAGTACAAATTGGAGAAGCTTCAAAAAAAATACATGGAATCAAAGGAAAGAAAATTATGCAACAACTAGACACCAAGGATTAAGACTGAAAATAATTGATTTTGGATGGATAGATCATAAAAAATGGAATGCAGAAAGAAGGAACATAAGAAGATCATATTACTTGGTTTCATCACATGTGAATCTTTTAAATGAAAATCTTTGAGGACAAAGATTTTTGAAGGGGGGTACTATGTTATGACCCAATTAGGGTGATGCAGGAGCATCTCAAGCGAGCCAGTGCGGAGACAACAGATAGTTGGAAAAGCGCCCAACACAAATTTTGAAATATCTTGAACCATTAATGAAACATCAAGTGGAGGCGCACTTGTATAATGTAAACGGACCTTGAGTGATTTTCTCTCGTCCTTAGTAGATAGAAGGCATTTATGGTAGTTAATGTAGATAGATAGAATTGAATGTTAGATTAGACAGTTTTAGAGAACAAGAGGGAAATAGGATATAGACACCCTCATTGTGTATTGTATCTAACAAGTTGCTTGACATTGCGACCGCTGAAATCGCGATAAGGAAAAGCCGGAATAGCTTTCGGAATGGCTCTTCTATTTCCGTTTCAGGAAATCTTCACCCACAATCAACTTCAAGAATTTCCCCCTTGTACTTTGGGAGATCAGACTTCACACTTTCGCAAATCCGTAGGTCAAGCGCCTTGTCTCCAAATCTCTGAAACCCAAAAACAGTCAATGATGACCCTTTCTCTTTCTCTTCGGACTTTTCCTTATCTTGATTTTGGCAGTCGTGGTGTCAAGCAACTTGTTCCCGCAATTCTCGAAACCCGATTTTCTGAAATTTCCAATGCGCTCACAAACTTTGACCCTTTCAGCGGTCCTTCACTCCATCGGAACTTTAGACTTCACAATATCATGAATCCTGATGCAATGGATTCAGAACTTCGCTCCACGAAACTCCAAAATGGTCAACGGGGGTTGACTCCATGTCAATAGTGCGCCACTTGTCCGCTTCACTGACTCTTGTGGCCCCACACCATTCTCTTAGACTTCTGGATTTCGTGTTTTGTGATATCGCGATTCCCATTGCAAGGTTTTCGGAACTTCAACCTACGAAATCCAGATATAGTACCCATGCGTAAATCCAACGACCCTTGCGGCTTGGATCTATGGTTCTGCTCCTCCTGAGCTTAGAGCCCTTAGGAATACTCGCGGTAACTCCCCTGCTCTTCCGTGAGGTCTGACATCTCACAGGACTTCGCGGATTCTCGACAGAGAATTCTGACCGTACGTCTCTTCCTCTAAGAACTCATCCTCCTATGGTCCGACGTCGCTACACCTTCTTACAACTTTCAAGTGTTGACTTCTTTGACTATGTGCACACCTGTAGCAGCAGTCTTTTAATACTTCGCTCAGGTTCACAACCCTGAGGCTTCACTCGGCCTGCGCCCTTCTTGCATGGCTCCTGTGCCTAACTACACTTATGTGTGAATGAGAACACAAGCTATCTCTCCTGGGATTTCAGAGATAAACCTCTGAACACCTTGTCGACGCACTCCTTGCGGACAATTCAACTACACTCCTTGCAGGAACTCTTGCTCAGATAGAGAAACAATTGAAACTCATTATGTTTCCCTTTCCTCTCAAATTTCAAACGTTCAACAAGAAATCATTCATACATAGCATAAAATAAAATGTACAGCAGAAAGAGTGAAATAACCATGAGCATAACATCTATCATACATACATGGAGAACCAACACAATGCCATGAATTTGAATCAAAGCTTTCTCTATTTAATTCAAATTTCTGTACATGGGTGTCTTCACACAACTCTCTGCATCTCCTCTATGCTCTTCACTTCTTCATGCTCATAATAATGTTACAATACACAATGAGGGTGTCTATATCCCGTTTCCCTCTTGTGCTCTAAAACTATCTAATCTAACATTCAATTCTATCTATCTACATTAACTACCATAAATGCCTTCTATCTACTAAGGACGAGAGCAAATCACTCAAGGTCCGTTTACATTATACAAGTCCGCCTCCACTTGATGTTTCATTAATGGTTCAAGATATTTCAAAATTTGTGCTGGGCGCTTTTCCAGCTATCCGTTGTTTTTGCGCTGGCTCACTTGAGATGCTCCTGCATCATAGGGGGGTATATATATGGTTAAATGTATATGATATGACCCCAAGGGGGGGCACATATGGACGTAAATGTACATGTAAAGTGTAAATACATATGTAATAGGGTTGTCCTAGTGATAAAGGGGTCTCATGTGTAAGTGTGAATAGATATATAAAAGAGATCATGTATTGATTATTGGGGCATGAGAATTGTGAAGTATGAATGGTATTTGGTTATTTGGAGGGGGTTCCCCTATTATTTAAGGAGTTATTGTGTAACTTATCCATCTTGGAGTTGTTCTCCACATTGAAATTCTACACATGGTGTGTACTACTATTATTTTATGATATCTTGAGCATTTGGATCATTACAATGTTAGGGTCCTAACCCCCCTAACACCTCAAGTATATAGAATAATATGTATTTCTATGTAATAAATGACATGATTAGTAAATAAGGCCTATATAATAATGCAAAAAAAACTGTTGAGCTCTAAATATGTCATATATATACTATATAAAACCATCATTCACAATCCATGTTATGTACTTACGACATATTTGATAACCATATTATTACCAATTTTCACTAAAATGTATTCATTTTACCTCATGGTTAATTATTAATGATTTTTTTTATTTTTTAGGATTAAATATGTTTTGAACATGGTTTTGTCAATAATGGTTTACTAATGTCTTTTTATCTAAGAAACAAGTTATAGTCAACAATCTGGTACTCAATCTGGTACTAAGAAGGTTCTACAAAATTCTAGAACCAACGTCCTACATAATTTTGGTACCAACTTGTGCCTCGATTTTCGTGTAGATGAAGGAATATATAAAAATTCTAAGATATGGATTTTGTCCATAAGGTGGAAAATTGTGAAATACGAGGGAAATTTTTCAAAATTTGAATCAGTTTGGAAGATATGGGTGGATCTCTAATTCGAATTTGCCCAAATCACTGTAAAACTCGGATTTTGTGATTTTTGCCTAAATGATCAAATTCATTTTTCTGAGTTTGGTGGTTTGGTTTTATCCATTCCTCCATGTATTTCATGTATAAATGAGCCTCATAGGGCTGTGAGAGAGAGATCCATTATCATTATGGGCATTCTTTTGTAATGGATATTAGGGTGTTATCATGACAATGCCAATATTGTAAGAGACTTGTAATTTTCTGAATTTGATGAAATAAAAGAGTTGATGTTCCTATACATGGTTCAGATTATTATTTAGTACTGTATATATCTTCCACAATGCAGAGCAAGTTTGGAGGGCCCCCATCCTTTGGTATGAACTATTTGTGTTTGTCTTTATATTGGTATTTTACATTTATGTTTGTAGATTTGAATTCTAGTTTTTGTTTTGGTTTCATCTCACATAATTGGAATTTGATTTCTATAGATTAGTTTTCCTCTTTTGATGTGTTTAATTAAGTAAATTACTCTTAGATTGGTACACCTATGTTTAAAACATCTCATCAAAATGTGTCAACTCCATGTATTGTTTCAAATTGCATTCTTATCTTCCACTCAAAATTCCTGCACCAACACACTCAACATTCCTGCACCACCATACTCAACATTCCTGCACCATCGCACTCATCATTCTTGCACTGCATTTTGTTCATGCACTACATTTTTTTCTTGCACTACATTATGTTCCTGCACTGCATTTTGTTCATGCGTTGTACTTTGTTCCCACACTCCACGTTTGATTTCTGATTTTTTTTCCTACACTTCACAACCCAGATCTATAACTTCACTTTCCATTCTTGGGTGTATCGTTTTTAGGACAATTCATTTGTATAGTTTGAATTTAGATTTCATTGCCTAATTGTTTGATTATGTTTTTCTTTAGCTAGTTTTCTTTATTTTGGTTTTCTAGTAGTTTAATTGTCTTTTATTTCCCGCACTTGGTTTTATTTCTTATACTTTGGTTCCTTCCACTTTTATTTTACATAGCTTCAATAAACAAAGGATATATTAAGGGTCTAACTCATGAGATATGGTCTTCCTGTGATGGGATTCATCCCAAGGTGTTAGTTTATTTCCAGTCAATTGAGTTAATTTCGACTTTCTTTATCGCATTGGTGTGTGTTTGTTGGCACTAGTTTAGATTATGATAGACTAGGATCCAATCCTACATTTCCTGTTCTTTCACCTCTAAGTCTATGACTCACTCATTGATAATTTAATGTTGGGAATTAATAATACATATAATTATCCCCAGATTTTTGGTGTCATTTCCGGGGAGGTGCTGAATGGATTAGAGCATAGGTAGGTTGCTTTTAAATTACACATCTTGGGGGAGGAGAAACAGTAAGATCAGATGCAAGAACCTACACAACCACTATAATGAGTTTCTCCAAAACTTTCCTTTCATGCAAGTATGTTTATTTTCATGCATGTTTGGCATTCTTTTAAAGGAATACCTAAGGTTGGAGAGAAGATGGTAAGACGATAGGTAAGAACCCACGCATCCACTTTGGTGGGGTCATTCCAAATTTAGGTTTTCCTCTTCCTTTTACTAGTTAGAATTTGTGTTTTATTACCATTGGCCATTTTTTATATATATGAGAATTGAAGATAACTTGTGTGAACATGTAACTTGGTCACAACAAGGTCCTAGTAACATGGTGGCGCTTTCAATATATAATTGGGTTGCTTACATTTTCTTTTAGTTTGATTCTTTTTATTTATTTAGGATTTTTAAAAGTTTTTTGGAACTATAAGAGCCCCCCTCTACACTAATCCATGTGTGAAATAGGACCCATCAACTAGCAATAAGAACTCAAAGATGATTAATATTTTGATAGAACTTTCTCAAATCCTAGCACCAGCTAGTATCTCAATATCAACCTATCAGGAAGAACAAATCTTGACAACAGTCAAGAAATTAAATGTTGTTCCACATACACAAGAATGTCTAGAAGTCTCCTTTGATTCCCTTTGCCAATCTATCGAGGAGACCAGAAAATCATGGACTGCATTTGATGGAGAGAAACCACTAGAACCCGAGATCAAAGAGTTCTTGACATGCCTATTTTCAGATCCTATATGCATCGAAGAGAAAAACCATCCAAAAAAATATGATCTACGCGGAATAATAGAGGAAGACATATGAGATGATCCAAACAAGGAAGTGAACCAAGAACAAAAAGACTACATTGAGATATGGTTTCGAGCAACTAACAGATCACAACACTCTTTTATTTTTCATTACTGTTTGGTATCATCATCAAAGAAGTTGGTCCTTCATACTATGTTATGCATTAAAATTTATCTTTCAAACCCGAGTATGAATGTGTTTTTGCACTTGTTATGCACATGGTTACATTGGAAGTATTCTTACATGTGAAGTATGACTTCCTTTTCTTAGATAGGATGGTGTAATAAATACAAGTTACATGTTAGTTAACCTTGTTCTAGATAAATGAAACATCTTTTCATGTTTCTTTTCAAATAAATGAATTGAGATGAAGATAATATCGATGATCTAATATCATAAACCAAAAAAACTTAGGATCTTTCTTCTTATTATTACATATAGATTTATGATCGTTAATAATAACAATTGTTCATAAGCTCAATTTTTAAAACATTATGGGGATTTACAAAATCTTTAAGGTCTGCATAGTGATACCCAAAGACAACTTGAAGATTTTAGTTTCATATCATAACTTGTTATTCAAGCATTCTTATCAAATAGTAGCAGGAGAATGAAAAAAACTTCTACTTGTGAGGGAACACAATCTTATATGAAGAAGATGAATTTAGGGGCTAGAGGCACCTTTAGGTCATTCTCTTATGGCATCATCCACCACACATTAAGTAAATTTAACCATGATATGTCTTTGGAATAATCTAAATACATAAGTCTATCTTTCATGCGATCAATCTTTTATGGGCAATTTGTAGAATATCTTCCAACCTAATACCATCCCATCCCGTAAAAAGGTTTTCAGAGTTGCTCCTCCATTCACCCATGCAAAATCAACCTATGAAATGTTATCTTAAGGGTGAAGTTTGGGATAAGAGACTCTAATGGAAAATGGGTGTAAGAGTCTAACCCATTGGGATACTGAACAGGTTTGCTGGTAGCGGGTACCAACTTGTGGTATGACTAGGAAAACCCATCACGGTACCAAATAGGCTCATACGAAAAGGGGCATTCTGTCAGGGGAGGATGTTTTTCTTAGATGTCAAAGTTGCCCCATTAGGGTATTGAACAATATTGCTGGAAATGTGTTTTGACTTTGATATCGTTTATTATTCCTAATCTATATTTTTTTGTATGAACAATATACTTGTGTAAATATTTAAGAAGAAGCATGCATGTTTGAACAAAATGATAATGAAAATCATCTAATTTTCATTTGAGAATGTTTGTAAGATCGTCTTAAGACCCTTTCATTCATATCTAGTATTTCATTATCCTAGGAGTGGCACCCATTGTTGTTGGGGAAAATCACCCTACGGACTAGCAAATAGAGTTCAAACTTTGCATGCAGATATGACCAAATAGAAATTACTTTCTACCTTCATCCCTAGATTTAAATCCCCTTTTCTTAGTAAATGCATGGAAATATCAACCTACCTCGTTCCTGACATTTGATGTTGATCCTCCGTTGTGCTTGAATACTTGTTCGCAATACTCCTTCCAAAGCTGACCTACATCCAAGACAAGAAACAACTATACATGCATACTACTTATATACTAACGGGTTAAAAATCAAAACATATACTGATCAAAATATAAACAGTTCATGAATTGGGACGGGAAAAACATTCTCTTTATTACTTAGAATGAGTCAACTTACAAAAGCTGAGACCGGCCACCGCTCGTCGAACCTAATCTTGGGCTCCTCTTCTTCCGTCCTTAAACTACTTTGCTTTGAATCTCCTTTGGCATAAGGAAAGGCTAAAGGGTTGGGACAATGGGAATATGTAAATAGGAAAAGTTTCTTTGCTATACTCTTCCTCCTCCAAATGGGACTCCTACCCCTTCTTTTATAGGCTAGAAGGAGCTAGGTATTTGGATGAACCCTCGGCCATGCATGGCCGAGAGTTTCAGTTAAATCACCCATAGCTTTTTGTTACGTCGAAAAATTTCCTTTTTTCATGCTTCTGAAGGTCCACGCGGGCTGTAGTGGGCCTTCTAGCATGGACACTGTAGATCCACGTGGGCTGTAGTGGGCCAGCCAGTGTGGGATTTTTAAAAATGGAGTTTTTAGAAGAGTTGTTCAGTAGTGTTTTGGTAAAGAAGGAATCTGAGATGGATTGATGCCAGGTAAGCATGCATGGTGAAAATTAGGGTTATAATAGATGCCCCCTAATGTGTGAGGTCAGAAGAGCATATGATGGCCGAAATACATTACCAATATTTACTGATGTGCCAAACAAGTGAGCCCAGGAACCAGGAACCGGAAGGCACCGTCTGCAAAATAACAAATGTCTCACCGAGGTGGGCATACCCATGCTCGGGATAGAATAAACACATGGATACCAATCAAATACACTGTAGATCCATCTCATATAACTATATAAAGTGTAGCCTCGAACAGTACACTGTGGAGCTACATCTCGAAATAAAAAAAATATACATGTAGAGTATCCATCTTCTCAGAAGCTTATAAGGCCTGATGGCTGGAGATGAGGGCTTTAGAGCTCAAGAAACAACTTCAAAATCTTCAAAATTCAGGTAGGAGTGTAGTATGAGTGTACGACTTCACTACCCAGAGGTCTTCGACGACTCATCGGTCATGGACTAGAGAATCTTGATGATCAGACTAAAAGCTTCATTGATTTCAAACAAAGACTTGATTGGATGTTCAAGATGGCTGGGTATGCGGACAAGAGACATATTGCAGAGGGGCCAACTCAGGCTTGGTGATAAACTTCCCTTGGATAATAGCATGACAAATGATGAGACTCAGGTAGCATGGCATTAATCATAAGTCTACGAAGCATGAGGCAACGCAAACTCTCCATATGTTTGGAAGGATAACCAAACGGTGGAGGACACAATTATATATAGTGAGAAAAGCTTCCTAAGGTCGTACTACATCCCATAGTCTAATGAACAAATGGATAGATATGCTTTATCCAAGGGTGACTCATTATGATGCCAATAAAGAAAATACTTTTCCCTTCCTCTTTTTGGGGTATATTTGATTTTTTTGTTCTTTTCAATAATTGTGGAAAAAGAATAAAGTAATATTATGTTACAAAGGAGGAACAAGTGTTGCAAACATACAAGCTCGAGGCACAAGGACAAGAATAATGTTCTAGTAGAATGACACTCGGGAAAAATCCTCCGAAGGCCAAAGGTGTTAAGACGCATAAGCAAATTGTTACAAGGTTGGCGTATAAGGTATGCAAACACGGTTTATAAAACACACAATGGTAACGTCCTTCGATGTAAGTTTAAAAATCCTAGAGAAGGTAAGCTCAGTGGTTTTTCATATTTAGAGAGTCTGAAAAACATAAAAGGAGACTCCATTAGGGTACCTTTTTCAAATATAGTCTAGTTGGTTCGAAAAAGGGGTAAACTAGCACCGATAAGACGTCGATTCAAAACCATTTTAATGAGTGTGATAAGGACAAGATCACTCGGCCATTTTTTCATTTTTAAGGAGTCTGAAAAAAGATTAACTATGGAATCCATCAGGAATATTATTCTGGACCAATTTAATGAGTTTGAAAGAATAAGGTCACTCGATGATCTTTTCAATTTTAGGGAGTCTGAAAAGAGCTTAACTATGGACTCCTTCGGGGTTTATTTTTCATAAGTTTAGTCCCTTAGGCCTAAAAAAGGGATAATATTATACCTAAGAGTACTCTTCTAAAGAATGGAAGTTCCATAGAGTATACCTTTGTTCATATAGTTAACCGTCCAGACCAAAAAAGGGGTAAAATACCGCCGAACAGACGTGACTTCAAATTTCAGTTTAATGAGCCTGGAAGGCCACAAGATCGCTCGACAATATTTTCATGTTTAGAGGGTCTGAAAAGGGATTAAAAGAAGACATGTTTAAGGAACGTTCTTCTGGACCAATTGAACGAGTGTGAAGAAACAAGGTCACTCGACAATCTTTTCATCTTTAAGGAGTCTGAAAAGGGATTAAAGAAGACTCCATAATGGTTACTTTTCTCAGTTAATCCGGACGACATTGAAAAGCATAAATGCAGTCTTGCTGGATGTTTCTTTCGGATCTTAAAGCGAGCTTGAAAAACAACAAAGTTGGCTCATGATAGACTCTTTGTGGTTTGATGCTTGGCATCTCCTCGGGGGAGTTGTATGCTCCGAGGAAAACATTGTCTATGATGCTAGGGGTTGTGGAGATATTGATAGGTGTTGTTTCAACAATGGTTGCCATATTACCCTCAGCATAGATCTTGTGTGTAGCTAAGGGATTAGTATGACAAGACCTATCTCCAGTCATAGTCACGGTGAATTATCTTGCTTCGATTCAGCTTAACTCTGGGAGGAAATATAATCTGTGATGAAGATATTCCCAAGGTTTGTTTGGACTAGTCATTGCTTCGATTACTACTTTGTCAAAGGGAAAGACTAAGTCTAATGAATCGGTGTTAGTGAGAGAACCATGAGCCCAAATAGGCTCTAGAAGTGGATCTAACTCTTGTGCAGGAGTTGGATCAGTGTTAGCTGAAGCTTGTTGGACTAAAGAGTACGCTACTTCAGCGGTGGACAAGGGCATGGACATACTCGGGTGTCCTACCTCATCCATCGTGGCTGATGGGGAAGGAAGTATCCATGGGTCATCGAAGTAAGTCATGCGGAATGATGAAACTTGAAAAATCTCAAACTTATGGTGATTGGATATAAACTTGATATCGCCTTGAGGGGGAAGGTAATCGAAGGTCCCCATCAAAGATGGGCACAAACCAACCCCTACATTGATGACACTTTGTTGAGTATTATCAATCATCGGGACCGTGGATGCCCCCAATGCAGGGTTAGGTCTGGAGAAAGACAATTGATCGATGGTCACTATTTGGCCCTCATGTGGAAACAACAAGACCAGAAAAACTGTAGCAACCACAGCTTGCATGGCATAAGTCTAACACCTTCCTAACAAGAGGTTATAGTCAAGAGGAGCATCGACTACCTCTACTTCGACACACATCGTCTTCCCTCCTAACTGCACGAGGAAATAAGGAATGATACCATGTGGTCGGAACAAACAACCGTCGAAAGCGGTGAGGAGAGTAGGTGATGGAGACAAAACGGGCTGCCCAATGGCCTTCCAACATGCCAATGACATAATGCATGTCGAGGCACCCTCATCAACTACCATGCCGAAAATATTTCGAGTAAAAGTTTTCGTGGGATAAGACACTACTATCTGAAATGCTACGTGGTAAGGCAGACGAGGTTTTAAGTTGGTTTTATCCAACATGATTGTATCCAGATTACAAGTCTCGGTAGATCTTAAAGTGATTAACAAGGCTTTCCTCCGAGAAGGGCAGCTTTGGAGGACCTCCAAAGCGGACATCGCACAAGAGGTTTGTGATAAATCTTCCACCATAGAGTAGTTCTAGGCGGCCCTTGCGTTTGGGTTATGAGAATATTTTTTTAATGTGCCTTTGGGAATGCGTGTCATTGTTTCGCCCAACATATTCTCAATATGTAGAGGAAGAGATGGGATTTCATCTTCTTTACCCTTCTCAGAAGTGTTTGGTTTACTATATTCATGCACTCTAGTCGATATAAAAGAATCACCCTTCACCATATATACATTTGCGGATGTGGCGTTGTTCGCAAGTGGAGAGGGTTCTTGGCTACCCCCTTCCATGTTTGCAGAGGCTTGGATTATATTTTTCCCATGTTGAAATGGATTGGTCAACACAGCAAGTTGTTGCTGCGTCACAAACTTTTGGGCTTCTGCAAGTCGAAGACATAGATGGGTCAGGTGGTCTTCCATGCACAAGTTGCATGGATACCTTGAATTCCGTCTCTCAGTGTTGTCCCCATCATCACTATTGGTGGGTTTCTTATCCCCCTTACCCTTATTTCAACTTTTTTTCTTTCCTTCAGGCTGTTGGGTGGCCTTTGGATTAGTCGATTGCACTATGTGTACATCCGACATTTTGGTAGGGGGAGCAACCAAAGCAGTAGTTTGGCTGGTTGTTGTGTGTTGTATCAACAACTGTTGCAATTGTTGCATCAGTTTCTCAATGGCCTTTGTTTGTGTTGAACCATCAATACCATTGGCATGTGGTCCAGCTCTCTGTCTAGTTTTATCCAGTATTGAATGTGGCACATCTGGAAAGATGTTGTATAATAAACTAGACTGAGAATAGATGAGTTCAAACTGTTGAGCCCTCATGATGGCGTCTTCTTCAAAGAAAACTCATGATGTTGCAACGTCTTTGGATAACTGCGGGACCAAAGACTTAATGAAGCACTCAAGCCGGAATGCTGGTGGGACTGGTACCTTGATTAAACTCTTCCAACATCTCCATTCTCGGATGTGATCAGAGATATGGTCCACTGTTGTCTGTTCGAAATTGGCAAGCAGCTCTGTGCCAGCATCATATCTCACAGGTAGCTGGAAATGGTTCAAGAAATCCATCGCCAGTTCGCCAGAAGAAGAGTATCTTGAGCGATTGAGCTGAATGTACCATTTCGCGGCACTCCCAATGAGAGTACATTGAAACAATCGCAACTGTACAGAGTCATCTTTTAATGAGTTAGATGAGCACCAAAGATGGAAGGTAGTCACATGATCTCTTGGATCTTCATTCGGCTTGGCTTCAAACTTTGGAATGTCTGAAGGCAAATTCATCGGCATAGGAGGCCAACGCGGATCGTGACAAATGGGGTCATTCAACAACCTTGTCAAATCTGGCAAGTGTAAAGTTGCCAGGAAAGGTAGTTTGGGTTGCTGCTAATAACCCAGGAAAAAGGGACCTGGGGTTTGACTGGCACCAGGTTGCCAGGAAAAGTTTGGCTGCTGGCCCAGATTCTGGTAGAAACCATGGCCCTGGTCAGCGTAAGGATTTTTCATATGTGGTGACATCATCGTCTGATTTCCCAAATAGGACATATATGGTTGGGCGTGCATTATTTTGAAGGACTTTGGGAGGGATTAACCCATGCCGGTCCCATGGGGATAGGCATAGTAGTTTGTCTGGGGTTCCATTGATTGTGGAAAGAATTACCCCCGATCAACATTCTGGAGGAGGGAACGGATCCTTGCCCTGAATTCCAAGGTCCTGCTAGGTTTCCCCCCTGTGTAGGAATAGTACCCTACGCAAGACTAGATTGTCCAAAAATGGGGTTGCCCCCTATCGGGAAAGCAACTGACGAGAAGGTGTTTTTACCAAAAATTTTGTTCCAAGAAAACTATGTCGAACCTACCGGCATACTATGTGAAGGTGGTCCTTGAATCCCCACTTCAAATAAACTATTGTGTGTGTGTTGCCCGATGGATTGTTGATGCGAGCCACCGAGTGAAGGGGATGAAGGAGGGATATGACCTCCTCTGTAAGGAAAATAATTAAAAGGGACAGGAGTGCCCCCCATGTGACCTTGCAGAGGATCACTAGAGCTCCCTGCCCCCAGACCCAAAGTCTGTAAAGTGGAGTAGGAAAGTATATGACTTGTACCCTAACTAGGCATCCCGTATGAGAATAGAGGGTTTATCGTACTTGGTGTGAAAGGGGTTGTGGCCACTGTCAAAGATGGGATCAGACCACTATGCGAAGTAGTTGCGGTCGAGACCATGGTGGCTCAGACCGACGACGGTGGGTTAGGAGATGAAAGTTCTCCTTTGGTGACAACCGTGGTGGGAATTGAAGAATTCCTAGAAGGAGTAACAACATTTGTTTCCATTGCTATCTGTAACACTGTCTGACACTCGTGAAATTGAATTGGTACAATAAAAGGTGCCAAGAAATCAGTGGTTGGGGTTTCAACCAGGCCAAGAGCAGTTGCTTCGAGGTCCAAAATGATTGATTCCTTCGGGAGTTGTTCAGGCACAATGGTTTGTAACCCGATCGCTTCAAAAGACCCTTGTTGGTCTAGCTTTCGCCTTAATGGTGGCGGGGGTGGCTCCAGTGTAACTGACGACAGGCCAAGAAGCCTTCATGACCAGTGGAGCTCGGGATCCTCCACTGTGTGAGAAGATCCAAGACACTCTAAAGGTATTCTAAATGTTCAAAAGTAACACACACTAAAAAAGTCCCTAGAAGATAAGACAAGCAAACACTAAATTAATTGGAAGAATAGTTACAACAACCAACACTAGAGCAACTTATCGGTGCAAGTGAAACTCGAACAAAGAAGCACCCTCTGGGTATACTCTGCAATGCATGGACCGATGTCTATCCTAGGTACCACGGTATACCCCTGCAGTCACCTGTGTATGTCCCTAAAAATATTGGCAACTAGGTTGCTAGCGCGCGAACAGTCACTAGGCGGGTATAGTCGAAAGTCGGGTAGACCACAATGAGAGCAGGGTATCAAGACCGAAACTTGTCAAGGGTATCGAGAGAAAATGTTTCAGAAGACAACTGAGGACCTCGAATTTATTCAATACCCACGAAGCCCCGTGGCAAATTCCAACGACGGAATCCCAAAACAAGCCCTCTATATGTGTTCTCCACTACGATTGGTCCAACTTTGGAGGGGTTATCTCTGCTACCTTTCCGCACGCGACCTCTTGCTTATCCCCTGTGTTAGAGGGGGGTCCTAGATAAATTTCACAACACTGGACTTAGACACTCCCTAACTCAGACTCCAATGTTTGTTTTAAAAATTCCCTTGAAGAGTTTCCTCTCCAACCTAATCCAAGGCCCTAATCCCGAACTAGTTGGTGAACCCTACAAACATAAAAGTCAAGTAGATTATAGATTTAGCTTTATTTTTATGGTGTTTTCTTACATCAAGGGGTATGAAGGTGAAACTGATGATGTGAAAAATACGAAAGCAATGAATGAATAAAAAAGATGGAAACAAAACTTTTACTTAATGCAAAATTTTAACAACTTTTCAATTTTTTTTTTTTTTTTTAACTTTTCTAATATTTTGGACAAAAAACTCAAAGGAATTTCACTTGACTACGAGCTACCTATGATATAAGTGAACTGTAAAAACTTACGAAATAAAAGACTTTTCCCTGGCTAATGATGCAGAAACACACTCTTCAACCAAACAAGAAAATGAAAAGAGATTTTTTTTTTTTTTTTTTTAAATGCTAGTAAAGCACAAAAGGAAAAATATTGGCAAGCAAAAAACCAAGAAAAAAAATTCTGGCCTAATCACATATCACAAAGAATCATATTAAATAAAATTCACACACTAGCAATTTTAAAAGAAAATGACTCTCACACTTGTCTAAAAACCGTGAAAATTCTTTTATTTTTCTGACAACTTTTTAAATGAGAAAAAAAAAGCTAAGGGTAAGATTAAACTTAAGCTACTGACTACTCAAACAGAGATTCAAACACCTGAGAGGAATAATTCTTATCAAGGGAAAGGATAGATTCCTTACCCTAAACAACAAGTATCATGTACAAGCACGCGACTGTCACTTTTACAGCACGCGTGCGAATGTGCGCTGGATAGAGACAGAGGGTGTGTACACGTGGGTTGTCTTTGTACAAGCTGCATGTATATCTAAAATCTGAGAAAAAATGAAAATAGACAGACCAAACCAGGAAGAGACCACTGATATTGATAACCAGGATCCCTTGAGGGCTTGGACACTCTTTCTAACATAAAAACAACTAATGTAAGGAAAAATTGATAAAGCAAAAACAATTTGAGATAGGACTTCTAGCAAACAAGACTCAGACAAAATTCAAGAAAACCCCCTGAGAATGTGTGATTCTGACAGGGAAGAGGATGACTGCCTCTGAGGTTCTCTAAACTCTACATGTTACTGCTACCTCTACAGCTAGCATTCACATGTGGAATGTAAGAGGGTAGGGCGTGGGTACACGCGTGAAAACCTTGTGCAGGCTGTGTGTACCTCTGTGGGTCCCGGAAAACATAGTCAAGCAAAACTTAGGGAAAGATGGTATGGAAAACCAAACTCCCTACTAGCTCAGACCTTACAAAAACTAAAAAAAAAGAAAAGACAGGTAAGAAAAACTAGTCTTTAAAAATACCCAAAAACTAAATAAAATTCCAGGAACCCTAGAGAGTTTTCCCCAGTACGGTTGCCAATTTTGTTGTTGGGGAAAATCACCCTACAGACTAGAAAATAGAGTTCAGACTTTGCATCCAGATATGATCGAATATAAATTACTTTCTACCTTCATCCCTAGATTTAAATCCCCTTTTCTTAGTAAATGCATCGAATGATCAACCTACCTCATTCTTGGCATTTGATTTCGATCCTCCGTTGTGCTTGACTACTTGTTCGCAATACTCCTTCCAAAGCTGACCTGCATCCAAGACAAGCAACAACTATACATGCATACTACTTATATACTAACGGGTTAGAAATCAAAACATATACTGATCAAACTATAAACAGTTCATGAATTGGGACGGGAAAATCATTCTCTTTATTACTTAGAATGAGTCAACTTACAAAAGCTGAGACCGGCCACCACTCCTTGAACCTGATCCTGGGCTCCTCTTCTTCTGTCCTTCAACTTCTTTGCCTTGAATCTCCTTTGGCATAAGGAAAGGCTAAAGGGTTGGGACAATGGGAATACGTAAATGGGCAGAGTTTCTTTGCTATATTCTTCCTCCTCCAAATGGGACCCCTACCCATTTTGTTATAGGCTAGAAGGAGCTAGGTATTTGGACGAACCCTCGGCCATGCATGGCTGGGAGTTTCAGTTAACTCACCCATAGATTTTTGTTCCATCGACAACCTTCCTTTTTTCATGCTTCTGAAGGTCCATGCAGGTTGTAGTGGGCCTGCTAGCATGGACACTGTAGATCCACGCGGGCTGTAGTGGGCCAGCTAGTGTGGACATTTTAAAAATAGAGTTTTTAGAAGAGTTGTTCAATAGTGTTTTGGTAAAGAAGGAATCTGATATGGCCTGATCCTAGGTAAGCATGCATGGTGAAAATTAGGGTTATAACACCCATAAATGTAGGAGTCTAATAAACTCAAATGTGAACTTTATCAATATTACTTGAATGACAAACATTTAAACATGGATGATTGGTTTCCTATCGGTTTCTCATTTATTAAATACCAATTATCTCCTCATGTTTTCCCATTTAAGGATGAGAGGAAAAATGCCCCATCATAATTGACATGGTTTCTTGAGCGTAAATCTATTAATGATTGATGAAACCATATGTAATAAGTAATTTAGGAATTTCATTTATGCTCGCAACATTTTAAAATAAATTTCATTTTCAAATTTAGAATCATGAATAAAGTATAAGTTTTGGTTGTTTCTTTAGCATAACATCAATGTTTATTTCTTCTCTCACAATAATAGTATTGGTTTAGTTATTTTAGATTTTTCTATTTTGGTACCAATGGTACAAAAACCAGTAGGTTCTTGTACCAACAATACATAAATTTAATTTTTTTCAAAGGTTCTTTTTGAAGAATGTTTTCAGATCTCTCAACTTTGGCATACTACATTTTTATCCTTTAGTCAACATGGACCTATTCCACATAGTACTCTTTCAACATGTCGCAATATCTTGTAGAACCATGTGTTACTAAGAATTTTTTTTGCTTGAGGACATGCAAACTAGTAGGCATGGGGGAAAAGGAGATACTGAAGGAAATCTCAGCAGATCAACACTCATTATCCTCTCTCTCCTAGATCTCTAACAACACTCAGTATTGCCTAACTTAATATTTAGTTTCAGCCAATGTCTACTGACATTCATCTTCCACTCCATCAACCTGCAACACACATTAAAGTGAAGGTAAACTTGAGGTTAAACTAGTTTAATACTCTTTGATTCATTAAAAATGTTAAGGGAACTTAATGATTAACCACTCCATACATTTTAGCGTTCATAAACCATTATCATTCGTTCTTGATCCAGATTATTTTTAGAACAAAATGAAGGCAGAGATATTACAATGAAATACACATAAAATTTACCAAAAACAGAGAAATACAACAATACATTATTTCTATTAATGAAAGAAATGTACAAATATTGTAAAACTACAGAGTGCAAGACTTGTTATAATGGTGGAAGTTTTATCTTTGAGAAGAGATGTGATGGCTACACTCATACATAAGAATATTATTATTATGAGGCTCTAAAGGAATTTTTATGATAAACATGAATGTAAAAACCATAGACATCCCAAAACCTAACCCTAGGAGATGAAGCACCAAAAGTCATGTGGGCCCCGTTGGGGTAAGTTAGTACATTAACTTCCCTGGGTCATAAATTTTTCATACAATCTTCGTTTTAGGTGTGTGATAGCCCATTGGAAAGGTATTTTAGAGAAACATGCATTATTCCATAAAACTCTAACTTTGTCTATATTTTGACTTTGACAAGCCAAGAAAACATTGTTTAGAGCACCAAAACGGCCCTAGAAGTACATAAAGATGTACTGACATGAAAACTTTCAAAATAAGCCAGTTGGAATAGGTGGGCGGTCACTATTATCCACCTGGATGATGTGTAGGGCTTTAGGAAAACCCCATAAGTGTAGAATCCACAATTACAAATAAATGTTCCCATTACAGAGAAATGTGTTGAACTGAAAACTGTCGAGATGAGCCAATTAGAATTTGGAACAAGTGGGTGGCCACCAATATCCACCTGGATCAGTTATTCATCTACAATTTATAATAAAATGGATAATACTCTGATAAGGCTGTAAGAATGAAAAAAAAAACATTGTGGTACATAAATCCAACGTAACATCTAGTGTCTTCTCCTTATATATCATAAAGAATTCACATTAAAAGGATGATGTCATTGTTTCCTAAAAACCACAAATAAGCATTGGTCGTAAAAAAAAAGTAACAGAGTATACAAATACCTAAGTCCATATTCATCTTCCCATACCATCCATCATCCCTTCATAACCCATCTGTCGCTTGTCCTCAATTTTCATTTCTCTATTGTAAAAGAAATTAAGTTAAAAATATATGACAAGATCAAATGAAAAAGTGTGTTTCTCCATAAGAACCAACACCTACACAAAGAAACAAAGTCATGGAAATAAATGATTAAATAGAGTATATAAAAAAAAAAATTGCATGCGGACATGCAAACCAGTAGGTGTGGGGATGTGTTGAGCTCGAAATATGTCATATTTTCAACTATATAAAACCATCATTCACAAGTCATGTTATGTACTTACCACATATTTCATAAACATTATATTACCAATTTTCACTAAAATGTATTCATTTTACCTTGTGGTTAATTATTAATGATTTCTTGTATTTTTAATGATTAAACATGTTTTTAGCATGGTTTTATCAATAATGGTTTACTAATGTGTTTTTCTGTAAAAAACATGTTATATTCAATAGTTTGGTACTCAATCTGATACTAATAAGGTTCTACAGAATTCTGATACCGACATCCTACATAATTTTGGTACCAACTTGTGCCTCAATTTTCATGCCTATGAAGGAAGATCTCAAACTTCTATGATATAGGTTTTGTCCAGAAGGTGGAAAATTAAGTAATATGCGAACACATGTTTCACAATTCAAATTAGTTTGGAAGATATGGGTGGATATCTAACTCGAATTTTCCCAAATCACTCTAAAACTCAGATTTTGTGATTTTTGCCTAAATTATCAAATTCGTTTTTCTGAGTTTGGGGGTTTGGTTTTATCCATTCCTCCATGGATTTCATGTATAAATGAGCCTCATAGGGCTATGAGATAGAGAGACATTATCATTATGGAAATTATTTTGTAATGGATATTAGGGTGTTATCATGACAATGCCAAGATTGTAAGAGACTTGTAATTTTCTAAATTTGATGAAATAAAAGAGTTGATGTTCTTGTACATGTCATAGATCATTCTTTAGTACTGTCGATATATTTTGTGGTGTAGGCAAAGTGTGGAGGGGGGACATCATTTGGTATGCATCGTTTATGTTTTTCCTTAGATCAGTATTTTACATTTATGTTTGTAGATTTCAATTCTAATTTTTGTTTTGATTTCATCTCACATAATTGGAATTTGATTTCTATAGATTAGTTTTCATATTGTGACATATTTAATTTAGTAAATTTATCTCATATTGGTACATATATGTTTAAAACATCTCATCATAATGTGACAACTCCATGTATTGTTTCAAATTGCATTATTCTCTTTCACTCAACATTCCTGCACCAGTGCACTCAACATTCCTGCACTGCATTATGTTCATGCACTTTGTTCCTACATTGCATTCTATTCTTGCACTGCATTATGTTCCTACACTTCATTATGTTATTGCACCCCATTTTGTTCCTGCAATGTGATTTTTTATTGCACTCCACGCTTTTTTGAGTTTTGTTTCTTGCACTTCACAACCTGGATCTATAACTTCAATTTGCATTCTTAGGTGTATTTTGTTTACAACAATTCCATTTTATTTCTCGTACTTGGTTTTATTTCCTGTACTTTGGTTCCTTTCACTTTAATTCAACATAGATTCAATCACCAAATGACATGTTAAGGGTATAACTCGTGAGATATGGCCTCCCCGTGATGGAATTCATCCCAAGGTGTTATTTTATTTTCAGTCAATTGAGTTAATTTTCATTTTCTTTATCGCAATAGAGTGTGTTTGTCAGCACTAGTTTATATTAGGCTAGACTAGGCTCCAATCCTGCATTTCTTGTGCTTTCACCTCTAAGTCTACGACTCCCTGGTTGATAATTTAATGTTGGGAATTAATAATGCATATACTTAGCCCCAAAACAACTATAGTATGAAGACTTACTATAAGATTCTACCTCTAGAATGTTATCAGGAAGATAAAAGTAGTATATATATATATATATATAGAGAGAGAGAGAGAGAGAGAGTATGCATTTTAATAGTTGTCTAGTGCCAAAAGGAGTTGGATCTAATTGTGGAAAGGGAGGAGTTTTCCATCGTTGGGCAAGTTTAAATTCTTATGAGGGATTTACGTGGAACCATGAAAGAACCTTGAGGTAGTGGTCAAACATGTGGTTGCACCTAGAGATACTATATTAAATAGTAATGTGATCCATGCACACATAAGTGGATCAAATCCCACCACGATGTCCTTCAAATTTTAATGTTATGTGAAGTCACCAGTCGAAACCCTCGATTTACCTTGTGTGTCACGTGAGGGGCTGAATTGGAATGCTTGGGGTTATAGTAGTAGTAGTTGGATAAAAACACTATGTGTCACATGAGTACGTGCATGACTAGTTGTTGATTTCCCTAGTCAACAAACAAAAAAATTGGTTGTTTGGTGAAATTATTTGCACTCGATATTTACTCTATTACTCAAAGAGGCAAGTGAACAATGCTTTCCTAAATTAATAAAGGTATTATATTTTTGTCCTTATTTTTATTGTTATCATTTCTATGTTTCCTTCTACTAAATACTTTGATAGTATTTGTGCTCTAACTTTGTATATTACTATTTTGTACCTAACAACAACCCAAATAATTGTCTATTGGCATGCCTTGTTCAACATCCAAAAGAGAGAGAACAACACCCACCATACCACATATGGTTGTGTACGACCTCGACTCTATAAGTAATGGTCATACGGCCTCAAGGAAGGTGAGTATAGTCCATTGAAGAAATAAAACACATAACTAATGGAGGAATTGACACATATTCTAATGTACAATCGACCGAGGGTAATGTGTAATCAATCAAATAAGAAGGAATTTGAATCAGGTAAATGAAATACACTAAGGTAAATGAAATTGACCTAGGATAATGTGAAATCAACCATGTGAGAAGGTAGTTGATTGATCAAGTATGAATTGGCCAAGTCGGAGAGTGTGTTCTATGTGGGAAGGGAGAACACACAACCAATAAGAAAATTCATCTTACGGAATTAATTTGCAACCTATAAGAGAGAAAAATTCACCAACAACAATAAATAAATAAAATTAACAACTTCCTAAACTATTGAAATGGCTCTAGAATTAGGTGCATCGATCTCCCATCTCAAAAAAGGATGAAAGGAGGAGAATACAGAGTTGTTTGGATAGCTCTATTTCTCATGAAGACAATATATATGAAGGAAATCCTAAAAACTATAAGTAGTAGAGAAACCTCAGAGATTAAACAACACATGAAACCATTAAATTACATATAAGCTCCATTCCAAGGTCATAAATTGAAAAACAAAATAAAAAATGAAGAGAACCATCACATAAAAACTTAGTGTTTACCATGGAAACCCAGTATCTAATGGATGCTTAGTTTATTTCAACAATCTATAGTTACAATGCTATGCATTGTTCTCTATCTATTCTCATCTCCTTGGCCAAAATACTAGTTGAGAATGAAAATTGAAAAATATATAGGGAAATTTGGAGTAATAGGAAGACCTTTCATTTCTCATTCCTAATGGAGGAGCAAAAACACCCTAAAAAAAATTGATTCTTGGCATTTCCAGAAGATGAATCATAGTCTTATGAATAATCATCAAAATTGAGCCTCTAGAAGGAAAAAACTATTGCAAGAGGATTATATTTCCTCGTGACTGTGTAAACCCACATCTAGAAAGAAGGTGTTGGGTATGTATTTCAAAAAACAAATAGTCAACAATCTTAGGGATTCCTTATAGATTATTGTGGATCTGAGATGATCCATGGGGTTTTATTTTCTTCTTTAAATAGTAATATCATGGGACTAGGAGGATAAGAGTGGCTAGGGCCATAGAAGTTCCCAAACTATGTACTTAGGACAAAAATGTTTGAGCTCGAATCCAATAAAATATGTGTTCGTGATTGATTTTTTTTTGTGTGTGTGTTCTTTGATATTCATGTAAAGGCATGCATGCATGTTCAATTAATGTATGTGGTCGAGAGATCGAGATTAAGGAGTCTGGAAGAAATTCCTATGAATTTCATAGTCCATAATTGGATCGAAATGGAGGAAGGAGATCACAACTAGGAACAAAGTTTATATGAATTTGACGTCATCTGAAATAACAGTCGAAGAGTGGATTTGCAGTCCTTGAACAGAGTGAACCCTATTCATTGATCATTAGAGATATCAATGACTGAAACCAATTCAAACATATTAGAACCATAGCACGACAAAAGAGCAATCAAATATGGTTTAGAAGGAGTTTAACAATGGATTATGATAGTTTTTATTAGGCCTGATTGGATCACAAATGGTATCTATCAAAGTCACGTAGTGAAATGGGGGTGGGGGACTCACTGTTATCACTGAAATTTCATCCGCAACATTGTGTGCAAACGGTTACATAAATACAACATTGCTAAACACCTATTAGTTCACTTGCAGCAACAAAAATACATTTCCAGGAGGCAAAAACTATACAATTGGCCAAAAATTGACATGCATTGAATCACTAAAGGAAGCACGCGCATAGTGTGTGGGACAAATAATCCTATAGATAACATAATGAGCCATATGCGCAACCATGTACGAGAAAATACACACACTCCTGTGAACGACGCATTTATTGTTCTTTTCGGACCCTCACCCACTTATGGATACATGTATGGTTTTTGTCAGATCTGAGCTGAATCCGAATGGGGGGCTGGTCAAGGACCAACGGGTGCCCTAATGGACCCCTTGTTCACACTAAGAACCAATTGGATATTTTTTGTTGGGAAAAATACCCTACGGACTAACAAACTAGGTTCAGACTTGCATGCAGATTTTGACCGTAAAGAAATTACTTTTCAGCCTACAACCCGAAACTTAAACCCCTCTTTCATAATACATGAGTGGAGAATGACTACTAACCTTGTCTCCGGTGTTCGATGTAGATCCTTTGTTTCAGTTTGACCACTTGCTTGCGCTGCTCCTTCCAAAGATGACCTGCAATCAAGACAAGCAACTATGCATGCATGCTACTTCTCTACTTGAGGGTTAGAAATTAAGCATAAATTAAACAAACCATAGATAACTCATGCATTGGGATGGGAAAAGTATTATTTTATTATTTGAAAAATGAATCAACTTAAAATCAAAGTCGAGACTGGCCACCGCTCCTTGATCCTAATCCTGGGCTCCTCCTCTTCTGTCCTCCAACTACTTTGCGTTAAATCTCCTTTGGCATGAGGAAAGGCTAAAGGGTTGGGACAATGGATTCTGTAAATGGGCAGAGTTTCTTCGCTATGTTTTTTCCTCCTCCAAATGGTACCCCTACCCCTTCTTTTATAGGATAGAAGGAGCTAGGGTTTTGGATGAACCCTCAGCCATGCATGGCTGGGAGTTTCAGTTAACTGACCCATAGATTTTTGTTCCATCGCCAACTTTCCTTTTTTTGTGCTTTGTTAGGTACACACGGGCTATAGTGGGCCTGCCTGTGTGCACATGCATGCAATAATGGGTTAGGGCGCGTGGGACTTAACCCAAGAGGATTTCCAAAGAGTTTTTCAACAAATGTTTTGGCAATGAAGGGATATGAGTTGGCCTGATGCCAGGTAAGCATGTGTGGTGCAATTTAGGGTTATAACAGATGCCCCCTAATGTGTGAGGTCAGAAGAGCATCTGATGGCCGAAATACATTACCAATCTTTTACCAATCTTTACTGATGTGCTGAATGAGTGAGCCCAAGGATCAGGAACCAGGAGGTGTCATCTACAAAATAACAAATGTCTCACTGAGGCGGGCATACTGTAATGTCCCCACTTTGGGACATCATCATAGGGCAGATATTTATGCTGACCAGAGTAGTCAGATGGGTGCTAGAGCGAGTACAAGGGTATTTTAGAGGCATTGTAGGGTACAACTTGCATTGATGATTATATTCCATCATTATGATCCATTCTGCACAGGTTGGCTTTGGTTTCATTGCATTCCGACGATTTCCACGATTTTGACTATTTTGAGCTATAAGTCAATGGAATTCACTGAAGAGGTCATTTTGGGCACATTAC
>JZKD02S0180263.1:552377-597508 GCA_000966675.3 Picea glauca
AAGTGACAAAAAGAGGCCAAAAAGTCTATAAATAGAAGCTAGTAGCTCATTATCACCATTGTTGATTTGGAAATTGACTCTGGAGCCAAAAGACCCCCTTTGCCAAAGATAGTGATTCCGAGAGCTACAGTGGATGAAACGAACTTCTTCTTGTACCAAGTAAGTACAAACTCCCTTATCTAGCTAGTCAATACTTCATTTTAGTCATTTAAGTTATTTTTTGGGTGGGCATCGACCTTAAAAAGGTCGGCCCTAGGTACACGCGTGCATAGTAAAGCCTGCACGCGTGTACACGCAACTGTCACCTCTACAAATCATGTGTACCCCTCCCTATTGATGGAAAAGAAAATTAAAAGAAGTATTGACCCTCCTTTACCTTGTTGTGTTGGCAAGATGTATGTCTAGTGGAGGGAAAGGGAGCACGAGGCAATTAGTGAGTTGGTTGTTGCATATCCGAATGTTGTGGCTGTGTTAATGCAATGCGGTTTGCTCAAATTCTTTCTATGTCCATTTATGCGTGTGCAACCAAGGCTACTAAATGCCTTGATTGATTATTGGCATCCTGATGCAGAGGCCTTTATGCTAGAGGGGAAATCATTGGTGCCCACCACCGAGGACATTTACTATCTGACTATCCTCTCAAGGAGAGGGGAACCAGTCAACTTCCAGAATTTTCCTATGGGACCAAGCAAGATCTCAGAGTTGATAGCTGAGTACTGTGAGGCTGGGACCGAACGTACAGGTTCCCAGGTACCCATTAGCAAGATTACGAACTTAGCACTACAGACTATCTTGTTACTTATTGGGCAGATTACTATCTCAGCAGCCGTGCATCAGGCTTCGCGCGCACAAAGGAACTGTGCTATCTAGTGCATGAATGCACAAATTTTTGATTGGAATACCACACTGCTAGAGTGTATGAAGAGGCAATTGACAGATTGTCGACAATGGACACAAAGGAAATTCGGGTTCGGGACTATCTTGTGTTCGTTCTTTTTCGAGAGAGTTTCGTGTTTCAGTCCTCGGGTTGTAGTACGATGACATATGGCCTTTTTCCCTGCAGTGTGTAGATGGGCAGTGTTACTACCATGACACGGTGGTGGAAGGACCGTTGAGGCCTTCGACGATGAATTTTTTGCTTGGCTGTCACAACAGATCTCGGCTATCGAGGACTACCCGTATGCAGGGATAGACTTCTCTAGAGATCCAGAGATACCTGTGCCTTCTGGTGAGGAGCGAGGGGAGATGGGTAAGTCTCCTCCTTTGTAGTGTTTTTTTTTGCATATGTAATTTTTATGTCTTTTTGTTATATATATCATTTTTTGTATGCTAGAGTATTTGATGGGTAAACATTTATTGCATGCAGATGTGGGACCTGTGCGACCTGCCGACAATGCATGAAACAGGCGTCGCCCATGTCCAGAAGCCACAGCTGCCGCCGCTGGGGGAGAAACAGTAGCAGGGAACCTCCCAGCAGGAGAGGCCGAGAGGGTCCTTAGGCGAATTGAGCGGAACTTTACTGCACTCACTCGCACAGTCCCGATGGCAGAGATAGAGGACCTGCCGCCCTCCATGCAGCCTCATGATGTGGGGGCACCTCGGACATGGGTTCGTTTGTTTAGGTGTTTATCCCGTGCAGTAGATGATTATAACAGGGCCCATAGGCCCTGAACAAAATTTAGACTTTTTATGTGTCACGAGCACCTTGTTGTATATATTTTTGAGGGCATAAGCCTGGTGACTCGTTACAATTCCCATTTTTTAGGTGCTTGCGTCCATCTATGTACTCTAGTGATTTTATGATGTTTATATATGGTTTTTATATTTTTTGGTGTGTCTTATGGATTATGTGTGAAAAAATGTATTTACATGTTTATGTCCATGATCTTTTATATGTTGGCAAGATGCTAATCTAAAATTTGATTAGCTAGAGTATCTGTGATTTGGTTTAATCTCCTAGGAACATGAAAATATGTAATATAATCAAAGTTGCGTTCTAAGAGACGTACCCTAAGGAATCGTCGGTGTAAAGTTGGGTCATGAACCCGGTATATTCAGTTTAGCTGCGACACAACTAGTTGAGCGTCGAGATAGACCTAGAGATGAGAGATACCCAATGACAAAGCGTCATGAAGCAACTCAATAACTGCACTATACTCGGGGGCATTATTTGTGGTGTCACCTAAGAATATACCTCCGGAAGATAACAACTGACCCTGTGGTGTAAATATTACCCAAGCTGCGGAGGCAAGCCTCCGCATGTGTCGACTAGCACTGTTCGCATACCCAACGAACACCTTGGACTCACTTGACATCTGCCATATTGACGGAAGATAACATCAATGACACGTCCATAACACTTTTAAAAGAAACATAAAAAAGTAATAGTACAAAGACTATACATATGTTACAAAAAGTAACCCACAATGACCTATCTATGAGTAATACTTCTTCAGGTAGAGCCCATTTCTAGGCTCCGCCAACGCATTCCCTTCAAAATCAACCAAACAATAAGTGCCCTTTTTTAATACCTCTTTTATAATGAAGGGTCTGAACCACATGGGTTTAAACTTTCCTGCCCCCAGGGGTTCTTGTCTTGGTCATAGACCAGGACAAGGTCGCCCGCAAAAAAAATGTGAGGATGAACAGACCTATCATATTGACACTTGACCTTATGTTTACGAGCCTCGTTGGCCAGGGATGCATTGCGACGCTGCTCATCAAGCTGCTCAAGGTGTAACCATTCTTCAAGTGGAGAAGTGCCTGGCAATAACTGTACTTCCAATTTCAGAGATGGGATTTGACATTCGATGGGAAAGACTGCCTCCAACCCGTAGACGAGTTAAAAAGGTGAGAAACCGGTTGCAGTCTTAACAGATGTTTGGTAATCCCATAATGCCAAGTATAACATCAAATGTCATCTTGAATTGGCTGAGTTGATAGTTCGTTGTAGAATCGTCTTAAGAGTTTTTTTTATAGCTTCCACCTGCCCATTGGCTTGGGGGTAGTAAGGTGATGAATGTTCCTGCCATAACCCAAGCTTTGATGTTAACTCGATCATCATTTGGTTCTAAAAGTGACTCCCATGATTAGTGACAATCTCTCTCGGGATGTCGAACCATGCTATAATCTGGTTGAATAAAAAGAGAGTTGCAGTCTCTCCATCATCTTTAAATGTTGGCATAGCTTCGACCCACTTAGTGAAGTAGTCGACAGCTACGATGAAATAGCGGTGCCCCCTTGCTAATGGGGGGTTGCATGTAGTGTAATAAATCCCCCACTTAGTGAAGGGACCAACTGTGATGACAAGAAACATGGGAGCGGGATGTGCCCTCATCTTTCGAGAAAATATTTGACACGGATGGCACTTCTTAACCGATTCGATACAATCTTTGATAAGTGTGGGCCAGAAGTAACCTGCTCGTAAAATCTTTTGGGTTGTTGCCAACCCAGATAAATGACCGCCACATGCTCCAGTATGGCAATCATTGAGCACTATGATGGCCTCCTCATGAGTGAGGCATCGACGCAGGATGAAGTCTACACCTCTCCGATACAACATATCATCGAGTATGAGATAATTCTTAGCCTGATGGTGTATTCGCCGACGTTCGTCATGAGAAGAAGAGGTGGGGCACTTCAAAGTATAGAGATAGATAAGTATATCTCCATACCAGGGGTCTGAAGATTCAATCAAAAATATATCCCCCCGGATAGGCGATTCTTCAGGCACAACGTCACCTGACTCAACCGGAAGTTCCGAAATAAGTTCTGCGAAGACGAATGACTTCTTGGACTTTGCTGAAACGAAGTCTAAGTAAAATTCTTGGAGGATGACCATCCACCTACTAAGTTTTCCTCCTATAACTCATCATTTCAACATGTACTAGAATGGATTCACAACAGCGATGACGGTGGTCTTGTGAAACAGAACATAGTGACGGAACCGTTGAATAGCATGAACTGCTACCAATGCATGTTTTTCGAGATGGGAATAGTTAAGTTCTGGTCCTACGAGGCCTCGGCTCAGGTAATAGATCACGTATTCTGAAAATGAATCATCTTCCTGAACTAAAACCATGCCTATAGTTGACTCTGCAGTAGCTAGATATAAGAAGAAATCTTTGTTATAATTAGGTGGTCGTAGCAGAGGTGTGGTTGTGAGGACGTGTTTTAATGCGTCAAAAGAGCGTTGAGTGGCTTCGTCCCAGAAAAAGGGAACATCCTTCTTCAGTAAATGCATAAATCCCTTGGTGATTTCGACATAGTTGGCGATGAAGCGTCGTAAGAAGTTAGCCTTGCCTTGAAGACTTTGAAGTTGTAAGATTGTGCGTGGGGGGGGAAACTGAATTATTGCCTCCACCTTAAGAGGATCAACCATGATCCCTGTTGTTGATATGATGAAACCTAGCAAACGTCCTGATGTTACGCAAAAGTTTCACTTGTTGGGATTCAAGCGAATCCGGAAGTAGCGACAGCGTTCGAAGATTAGTCTGAGGTGCATAGGATGATCCTTTCGCTTGCAAGAGCGTGATGCTAAATCATATAGATAGGCCTCGACTATATGTTTGAGGTCATGAAACGCAAAATACATGGCCCGCTGGAAGGTGGCTCCAACATTTTTAAGGCCAAAAGGAATCTTGTGATAGGCGAATGTACCCCACGAACAAATGAATGTCGTTTTGTGTTGGTCTTCAGGTTTGATTTGGATTTGATTATATCTTAAAAAACCATCCATGAATGAAAAGGTTTCACAACCGGCACATTCATCAATGACCTGGTCAATGAATGGGGTTGGAAAATTATCTTTTGGACATGCCTTGTTCAAATCACGGAAATCGGTACATACACGAATCGTGCCTTGTTTTTTATTGACTGGCACGAGGTTTGACACCCATTGAGTCAAATGAATAGGGTAAATGAAACCTTCCTTGAGCAATTTCTCAACCTCAATCTTGATGGATGCTGCTTTCTTAGGATTTACTGGACAAATTTTTTGTCGAACAGGCTTGGCATCAAGATATGTTGTGATTTCATGTTCAACTATTTTTCGATCGATACCTGGCATTTCCTCATAAGACCAGGCAAAAACGTCGTGGAATTCTTTGAAAATATCAGTGTAAATTTGAATCTCTTTGGGGGAACAATCTGCTTCGACGAATACATTCTCCATGATGCCAGGGTTTCGGGAGATATTGATAGGTATAGTTTCAGCGATAGTCGTCATATTCCCCTCAACATAAATTTCCTGTGTAGCTAAGAGATTAATAGGACATGGTTGATCTGCCGTCATGGTAATAGTGAATTCTCCTACCTCTATTCGGCTTAACTCTAGGAGGAAGTATGATCTATGATGAAGATATTTCCAAGGTTTGTCCGGACTGGTCATTGCTTCGATTACTGCTTCATAAGAAGGCAAGACTAAGTCTAACAAATCGATGGTAGCAAGAGAACCCTGAGCCCAAATATGCTCTAGAAGTGGATCCAACTCTTGTGTGGGAGTCAGATCAGGGCTAGTTGAAGGTTGTTGAACTAAAGAGTACGCTACTTTAGTGGCCAACAAGGGAATGGACATGCCAGAGTGCCCTGTCTCATCCATCATGGCAGACGGGGAAGGAAGAATCCAAGGATCCTCAAAGTAAGTCGTGCGGAACGACGAAACTTGAAAAATCTCAACCTTATGGTGATTCGATATAAACTTGACATCATCATGAGGAGGTGGGTAATCGAAGGTACCCATCAAGGATGAGCACAAACCAACTCCTATGTTAATGACACCTGGCTGAGGATTATCAATCATGGGAAGCATGGATGCCCCCAAAGCTGTGTCAGGTCTAGAGAAGGACAATTGATCGATGGTTACTATTCGACCCTCATGTGGAAACAACAAGACTCGGAAAACTGTAGCAACCACAGCTTGCATAGCACAAGTCCAACTCCGTCCTAACAAGAGATTATAGTCGAGGTGAGCATCGACTACCTCCACTTCGACGCACATGGTTTTCCCTCCTAACTGCACAGGGAAAGAAGGAACAATGCCATGTGGTCGGAAAGAACGATCGTCAAAATCAGTGAGGAGAGTAGGTGAAGGAGACAAAGCGGGCTAGCCAATGGCCTTCCAACATGATAATGACATAACACATGTTGAGGCACCTTCGTCGACCACCGTGCAAAAGATATTCCATGTAAACATTTTCGTGGGATGAGCCACTACTATCTGAAACGCTACATGGTAAGGCAGACGAGGTTTTAAGTCAGTGGTATCCAACATGATGGTACCCAGATTACAAGTCTTAGTAGAGCCCAAAGCAGTTAACAATGCTTTCTTCTGAGTAGGGCAACCTTGGAGGACCTCCAAAGTAGACATCGCACAAGGGGTTTGTGATAAATCCTCCACCATAGAGTAATTTTGGGCGGCCCTGGCGTTTGGGTTGTGAGAAGATTTCTTAAATGCACCCTTTGGAATGTGTATCATTGTTTCTCCCAACGTCTTCTTGATCTGTAGAGGAAGATATGGGAGCTCAGCTTTTTTACCCTTCTCAGAAGTGCTTGGCTTACTATAGTCATGTGCTCTAGTCGTTATGAAAGCATCACCCCTAACCATATATACGTTTGCGGATGAGGGATTGTTTAGAGGAGGGAAGGTTTCTTGGCTACCCCCTTCGGGACTTGTAGAGGCTTGCGTTAAATTTTTCCCATGTTGAAAAGGGTTAGTCAACACTGCCTGTTGTTGCTGTGGGACAAACTTTTGGGCCTCCGCATGTCGAGGACAAATATGGGTCGGGTGGTCGTCCGCACACAAGGTGCACAGGTACTTTACCTTTCGTTTTTCCGTGGTGTCCCCACCAGCATTATCAGTGGGTTTTTTATCCCCCTTACCCTTCTTTCATTGTTTTTTCTTCCCTTCAGGCTATTGGGTGGCCTTTGGGTTAGTCGACTGCACAGAATGTACTTTCGACGTTTGGGTAGGAGGAGCAGCCAAAGCAGTAGTTTGGCTAGCTGCTGAGTGTTGTATAGATAACTGTTGCAATTGTTTTGTCAATTGCTCAGCGGGATTGGTTTGTGTTGAACCAACAATACCATCGGCATGTGGTCCAGCTCTCTGTCTAGTTTTATCTAGTATTGATCATGGTGCATCTGGCAGGATGTTGTATAATAAACCAGACTAAGAATAGATGATCTCAAACTGTTGATCCCTCATGATGGCATCTTCTTCAGAGAAAACTTTGGATGTCACGACGTCTTTGGATAATTGTGGGACTAGAGACTTAAGGAACCACTCAAGCAGGAATGATGGTGGTACTGGTACTTTGATTAGACTCTTCCGGCATCTCCAGTCTGGAAAATGATCAGAGATATGGTCCGTTGTTGTTTATTTGAAATTGGCGAGCAACTCTGTGCCAGCGTCGTATCTCACAGGTAACTGGAAATGGTTAAGGAAGGCCATCGCCAGTTCGCCAAAAGAAGAGTGTATTGAGCGATCGAGATCGATGTACCATTTCGTGGCACTCCCGATAAGAGTTTGTTGAAACAATCGCAACTATACAGAGTCATCTTTCAATGAGTTAGATGAACACCAAAGATGGAAGGTAGTCACATGATCACCTGGATATTTTTTAGGCTTGGCCTCGAACTTTGGAATGTCCGAAGGAAACTTCGTTGGCATAGGAGGCCAACGTGGATCATGACAAATATGATCATTTAACAACCTTGTCAAATCTGGCAAGTGTAACATCACCAGGAACGGTAGTTTGGGTTGCTGCTGATAACCTGGGAAAAAGGGTCCCGGAGTTTGAATGGCACCAGGTTGCCAGGAAAAGTTTGGCTGCTGGCCTGGATTCTAGTAGAAACCATGGCCCTGACTAGCATAAGGATTTTTCATCTGTGGAGACATCATTGGCTAATTTCCCATAAAGGACATAGGATGTTGGGCATGCATCATGTTTGAAGGACTTTGGGAAGGATTACCCCATGTCGGTCCTGATGGGAGAGGCATAGTAGTATGTCCAGGGTTCCATTGACTGTGGAAAGAATTACCCCAGAACGACATTCCAGAGGAGGGAACGGATCCTTGTACTGAGTTCCAAGGTCCTGCTATATGTGCCCCCGTCGTAGGAATAGTACCCTGTGCCGGAGTAGACTGTCCAAAAATGGGAGTGCCCCTAGATGGGAAAGCGGTGGATGTGAAAGTGTTGTTACCAAACGTCTCGTTCCAAACAAACGGTGACGAACCTACCGACATACTGTGCACATGTGTTCCTTGACTCCCGGCTCCAAATAAACTAGTGTGTGCAGGCTGCCCGGCAGACTGCTGATGTGGACCACCAAGCGAAGGGGACGAAGGAGGAATATGACCTCCGGCGTAAGAAAAAGCGTTAAAAGGGACAGGAGTGCCCCCAAGTTGAACTTGCAGAGGAGAATTAGAGCTCCCTACCCCCATACCCAAAGTCGGTAAAGTGGAGTAAGTGAGTGCAGGACTTGTACCCGAACTAGGCATACCGTATGAGAATGGAGGGCCTATCGCACTAGGTGTGAAGGGGGTTGTGGCCATCGCCATAAACAGGGTCGGTCCACTGTGCAACGTAGTTGTGGCCGAGACCATGGTGGCTCGGACCGATGACGGCAAGTTAGGATATGCTTCTCTTGTGGTAGAAACTATGGTGGGAATGGAAGAATTCCCAGAAGAAGTAACAGCGTTTGTTTCCATAGCTATGTGAGGCACTAACAGGCGTTCATAAAATTGGATTGGTACAATAAACTGTGGCCAAGTATCAATGGTTGGCGTTTAAACTGAGCCAATATTGGTGGTTGATTCCTCCGGGAGTTGTTCGGGCACAATGGTTTGTAACCTGGTCGCTTTGAAAGACCCTTGTTGGTCTAGCTTTCGCCTCAATGGTGGCGGGGGTGGCTCCAGTATAACCTGCGGTAGGCCCAAAAGCCTTCGTGACCGACAGAGCTCAAGATCCTCCACTGTGTGAGAAGATCCAAGACATGCTAAGGTATTCTACACGTTCAAATAGTAACACACACTAAAAAACAAGCCCCTAAGAGATAAGACAAGCAATCACTAAACTATTTGGAAGAACAGTTACAACAACCAACACTAGAGAAACTTACCTGTGCAAGTGCAACTTGAACACGGAAGCACCCTCTGGGTATACTCTATAAAGCGTGGCCTGATGTCTATCCTAGGTACCATGGTATACCCCTGCAGTCACCTGTGTATGTCCCTAAAAAGATTGGCAACTAGGTTGCCAGCACGCAAACAATCACCAGGCGGGTACAGTCGAAAGTCGGGTAGACCATAATGAGCAAGGTATCAAGCCCGAAACCTGTCAAGGGTATTGAGAGAAAATGGTCTGGAAGACAACTGAGGACCTCGAACGGATTGGAGACCCATGAAGACCCATGGCAAATGCAAATTACGGAATCCCAAAACAAGCCCTCAATATGTGTTCTCCACTACGATTGGTCCGGATTTGGAGGGGTTATCTCTGCTACCTTTCCACACACGACCTCGTGTTTATCCCCTGTGTTAGAGGGGGGTCTCGGATAACTTCCACGAAACTGGAATTTAGACTCTCCCTATCACAGACTCCAATGTTTGGTTTTGAATGGCCTTGGAGAGTTTCCTGTCCAACCTAATCCAAGGCCCTAGTCCTAAACTAGTTTGTGAACCCTACAAACAAAAAGTCTAATAGATTTTAAATTAGCGTTTCTTTTATGGGATTTCTTACGTCACGGGGTATGAAGGTGAAAATGATGATGTGTAAAGACGAAAGAAAAAACGAATGAAAAAATGATGGAAACAAAAGGATTTTACTAAATGCAAAATTTCAGCAACTTTTCACAAAGAAAGATTTCTTTTTCTCTTCAATTTTTCTAAGATTTTATGCAGCAATTATAAAGGAATTTCTCTCAACTACGAGTTACTTATTCTCTAAATGCACTGCAAAAACTTACGAAACAAAAGACTTCTCCCTATCTAATGATGCAAAAACACACCCTTTAAACAAAGCAGAAAATGAAAGAGATTTTTTTTTATTTAAGTGCAAATAAAGCAACAAAGGGAAAATACCGACAAGCACAAAACCAAGAAAAACAAATTCTGGCTTAAAGCACAGATCGCAAAGAATCAAAGTAAAGACACACAATGGCAATCAATAAAACAAAGACTCTTACGCTTGTCTAAAAACCATAAAACAAAAATTTTATTTTTATATTTTCTGTCAACTATCAACTGAGAAAAAACAGGCTAAGGGTAAGAGGCCCTAACCTACTGACTGTTCAACCCTAGAATCCAACACCTGAGAGGAATACTTCTCATCAAAGGAGGGGATGACTGCCCCACCCTGAAAAAAAAGTAGCCTGTCAAACACGCTACTGTCACTAAAACAGAATGTGTGCGAACGCGTGTTGAGCTGAAACATGACACGTGTACACGTTGGTTGACCTTGTTCAGGACGTGTGTATGTATAACTTCTAAGAAAAAGATAAAAAAAAGAAGTCTAGACCAAGAAGAGGCCTATGGTATTGATAACCAGGGTCCCTTGAAGGCTTGGATGATTTTTCTAACAGAAAAGAAAAAATAATGCAAGGAATAACAAAGCAAAAAAGCAATCTGAAATAGGACTGTGAACCAGCAAGACTCAGACATGATTCTAGAAAACCCCCTCAGAATGTATAATTCTGACAGGGAAGAGGTGGACTGCCTCTAAAGGTCTTTGAACCCCTACACACTACTGTTACCCCTACATCTAGCGTTCACACGCGGGTTGTAAGAGGATAGGGCGCGGGTACACGCATGCAGGCCTTATGAAAGCCACGTGTACCTCTGTGTGTCCCAACAACTACCATCAAGCAATAGTCAGGGAAAACTGGTATGAAGAACCAGGCTCCCTGCTAGCTCAGACCTAAAGAAAAATACAGGCAAAGAAAAACAGAACACCTATTCTTTCAACTACCCAAAAACTTTAAAGAAATCCAGAAACCCTAAAGAGTATATTCCCCAGTACGGTCACCAATTCTGTTGTTGGGAAAAATATCCTATGGACTAGCAAACTAGGGTCAGACTTGCATGCAGATTTTGACCGTAAAGAAATTACTTTTTAGCCTACAACCCAAAACTTAAACCCCTCTTTCACAATACATGCATGGAGAATGACTACTAACCTTGTCTCTAGCGTTCGATGTAGATCCTCCGTTGCGCTTTGACCACTTGCTTGTACTACTCCTTCCAAAGATGACCTGCAATCAAGACAAACAACTATGCATGCATGCTACTTCTCTACTTGAGGGTTAGAAGTTAAGCATAAATTAAAAAAACCATAGATAACTCATGCATTGGGATGGGAAAAGTATTCTTTTATTATTTGAAAAATGAATCAACTTACAATCAAAGTCGAGCCCAGCCACTGCTCCTTAATCCTGATCCTAGGCTCCTCCTCTTCTGTCCTCCAACTTCTTTGCGTTAAATCTCCTTTGGCATGAGGAAAGGATAAAGGGTTGGGACAATGGATTCCGTAAATGGGCAGAGTTTCTTCGCTATATTTTTTCCTCCTCCAAATGGTACCCCTACCCCTTCTTTTATAGGCTAGAAGGAGATAGGGTTTTGGATGAACCCTCGGCCATGCATGGCTGGGAGTTTTAGTTAACTGACCCATAGCTTTTTGTTCCGTCGGCAACTTTCCTTTTTTTGTGCTTTGTTAGGTACACGCAGGCTGTAGTGGGCCTACCCACATGCACACACATGCATTAATGGGTTAGGGCTTGTGGGCCTTAATAGAAGAGGATTTCCAAAGAGTTGTTCAACAAATGTTTTGGCAATGAGGGGATATGAGTTGGCCTGATGCCAAGTAAGCATGTGTGGTGCAATTTAGGGTTATAACAATATTTCCTCAAAGACATGCTATAAATAGAGGCCATGGGTGTACTAAGAATTTAAGAATCTCATAGTATTGTTATGCTGCCTCAATCCTCCTTCAAAAATCCTCTTTTCTTCTTGGAGCATTCTAACAATATCCCAATAGGATATTCCACTCACCTCGTGAGGTAATAGGCTTGGATTTCTTCACCATTTTATTTCTTGTTTATCATTGTAAAAAGATCTCTCTGATAGGGAGCTTAAGAGCCCCCCCAAGGAGAAAGAGGGGATCCATAAGTCCTCCTTCCTCTACGTTTTTTTGCAAACTAATATAGTTATCCATTGGTGGAACAATCTTGGTAATTTGGTTGATTTATTTTGGTTCAAAATTTATTATGAATTATATTTTTATTTCTTTAGTTGTTTTTAGTTTATTTGATTGTTTATTTCATGTTCTTGCATTATCTAACCCATGCACTAACCTCTATCTTGTTTAGCAGGCCAAACTAAACCTGTAGGTGCACTTGTTTTTCTCACCCAAGTGATGAAACATACACAACATATCTGCGACCATACTGGGGTTAAGGTATCAATTTCCTCCCTATTTGGGCTTTTAGAGAACTTATTTCTGACCCATTTTCCCTTGCAGGAACAATAAATGGCCTATTCTTACCTATCAAGATCTAAGTTTGGACTTCGAGGAGGCGAATTCCACTTAAACCCCCCCCGTTGGACGCACATCATAATGTGTGTGGGTATTTCATCCCACAGACGGGCATTCATAGAATTGTGAGCCAAAATCAATTTTGTTCACTGCGCAAAGTGCGCCAAAAGGTCTTTTGTTATCTACAAATCGTGTACCCATTGTCTGAACTGTAACCCACACATCTTTCCAAAATTTCAAAATTGTAAATTTTTTTTTGATGATTTGAAGGCCCCTAGCCTTCAAAATCTTTCTTTTATGCAATTTGTAAATGCACTACACTTAGATTCCTTTCCCACATAAAAGGTTAGTCAAACATAGCCACTTATGGGGTAAAAAGAACCACAATTCTCCTCTTTTGCTTTGGTTTCCACATGGATGGCTTGTTTTGATTGTAAAATTTAAGTTGAGACTCTTTGCTATGACATATAAAAACACTTGCATCGGGACCAAAAATCAACTTTAATCATTGAGTATGCTCTTCTCTCGCACCATAGAGTGATATTGAGAATCAGAAAGGTGGTTAAGGGGACATTTCATCTCCCTTAACAAAATATTTAGGAGAGGACAAATCCCCCCTAGGGTTCCTCTTAGTTTCTTTTGAAAATCATCTTAAACTTTTAAGGGCCATATATGCCCACATGTTGCAAACTTAGGATAGTTTTTAAGAATTACTTTCTTAGTTTACATCACTAGGAGAGTTTAAATATCAAAGTAACGGGCCCATATATGCCCACATGCTTGCAGTATAGGATAGTTTTTCAAATCTTTCTTAGAGTAAACCACATTAGGGAGTTAAAAGAATTGTTAAGAACCCATATGTCCACATGTTAGTTCTTTAGGGATTTTAAAAATTCTGCAAGGTTGTACTAACGACATCTAGTAAGATAGGTAACCAAGATTTGTAAGGACGACATGAAGTTCACATGTTGCAAATTTACACCTAACTTATTAAAATTTGGCACATTTTATCACTTTCTCACACACAAAGTCACTCCTCACTCACATAATTTCATCTTGAATTGTGGAGGTTGAAGTAGGTTTTCTCCAAAAGAATTATGAAGTGTCCCATTATTTCTTGAATAAATTATCCACAACCACTTAATTAAAACAATATTGGTTCACACCCACAATATCTCAACCAACCACATCTAAATTTTTTTCTAAAATCTCTCTAAGTTTTCCTCCACAGGAGGTGCCAAAACAATTGTTTTTGTCTAGGTAGGATTTCGAGGTAAGCATCCAAATAACCCCTCATTATCTGGTTCTCACATTTTCAAACACTAGCAGTTGAAAAATAGGGAACTTTAAAATCCTCCAAGTCAAGTGTTCCTAACACCATAAGGCAGGGAGATACCCATGAAGAGATGAAGGCCGAGTTTCGATTGTTCTATTCCTCCCCCCTTGAGTCATCCAACACTTGGAAGGGATCCAACCCATGACCCATTTCTAAGGCTGAAAATATAGATGTTGCACTTTGAACGAGATACCTAGTGGCCAAATTTAGGACATCTACCCAGGTGGCAATTGTGGGCAGAAATTGCACCTTGATCATATTTTGTGTGGCTATTGGGAAATATCGCCATCACTTTCAGGATATGCACCCTCTACCCCTCATTAGAAATGATTATTTCATCCTTCACTAGTTCGTCTTCTGGTGGCTTCAGACCCCACTGTTGAGTACTCTCGGAAGGTCTAGTGTTATTTGAGAGGAAGGACGTTACATATTTTTAGGACACACGCATTTGTTTTATTTGTTCTCCCACGCAGACAAAATCCACCTACCCACATATATTATTATTTATAGTTGATTTATATATGATGCTCGTTTGATTACATGAGATTGTGAGATATATTGTGACAATCCAAATTATACAAGTCTCTTGTTCATTTATTTCTCTCATCACCATTTGCACACATTCACTTTGCTAGTCGAACATCATAGGGGACCCACAGAATCCTCGTCGTTCTGGATGCTTGTAAAATATCCCTCTTGTTCTAGGAGGATTTCCTAGTCTTGCGAACTCCTGGCTCAACCATCTCACACCCCTGTGAGTGGCATTATTTTGGGATCAAATTTGCTTGGTTCTACCATACTTGGATCTAATTCCCAAGGCCATCCATCCCCTAGCTCTCAGGGAGGTAGGGGGAAAAATTCTTCTCAAGGGAGAAGTATAACCCCACCAAACCCCCCTCAATGATTAGGTCCACTACCTTCTCACACCATGGCTGGAACTAATCCTCCACCACCAACCCCCATGACATATTTGGTGTCCCTCAACATTCCTAATTTGAGTAAACTCACGAATGACCCTATATTGCATGATCCCACATGGCCCAATATGCCTACTAAAATCCCTTCAGACATTCCCAAATTTGAAGGAAAATCAGGGGAAGATCCTACCAACCATGTCATGACCTTCCACTTATGGTGCTCTTGAAACAAAATCATGGACAATTCTGTCCGCTTAAGGTTATTTCAGCACACACTCACTGGTCCATCAGCCAAATGGTACACAGATGAAAAACAGGGTCCCGAGAGACTTTTGAATCTTTGGCCAAAGAATTCTTGGCCTTATTTCAACTACCATTTTGTCATGAAACTGGTCTAGAACTTCTCTATGAGTGAAAACAAACCTTTGCTACACATATTGCTGACCACATTCATGAATGGCGTCGACGTCATAGTTTATGTAAAGTAGAAACCATCAAAGAATAATGTCTCGATTGGTTTCTCAAATAACTCTTCTCTATCCTTTCCAAAGAAGTGGCATATCCCAAACCAAAGAGGAATCCATCAACATGGCTGAACAGTATGACCTCATTTATGCTCAGTTGGGTTACTTATACACAGTAATACCTGATGTAGCGAGACCCATACCATTCGGCCAGGAAAAAATTGGGATGTCTCATTTAGTGGATGGATTGATTGGTACCACAACACACCACAATTCGTATATCCAACCACTACATATGTATGATACACACCAATATCTGTTGATATATGGAGGCATGTCTTATTACCCTCCTCCCCTTTACCAACAAACATATCTTGTTTCTCTCCCTCCACCCATGAGTGAATGCTTTCTGGCACCCATCATGTGTCTGGCTTCTCAACCAAGTTCAGGTGCCCCTTCTACCTCAACTTATAACCTGAGCACTAGTGAAAGCACTACGCCTTCCTATGAACCCTACGGATCGTTGCCACAAAACAATTTGTATTTTCCATTTCCTGGCCCTCCATAAGGACAACCACACGCCGGTGTTAACTTTGTTCATCCATCTCCCATTCAGCAATTTCATACTTTTGAACAATTGAATATAGAAAATATGGCCCATCAGCAAAATAATTTCAAGAAGAAAGGGAAAAACCAAAACAATAATAACCCAGGACCAAGGGGAAATAACCCCCAACAAAACCAATCTACTGGGGGAAACTAGAACCAGGGTAACCATAACCCCCAAGGGGACAATAACAACAAATGCCAAGGGAGGAACAATAATAACAACCTCAGGAAAAAATTCCCTTACACTCTTTGTGGTGAGCATGTCCATTACACTCACCATTTCCCCCAAGTTTTTGACTTCAAATGGATGAAAGATTCAATGAATGCGCCACGTCCTCCAGTTCCGCCTTCTCCTTAGCATGTCTCACAACAATATTTGTAGAAACCATCCCCAGTTGTGTTGAAAAAACCTATTCCACACCAATGTGTGATGAATACCCAACAAGAGATACATCTTGCCCCACCCCAAATGGGACAGTATCAAAACCCTGGAAATATGGCAGATCGCAATATCCTCCTCACAAGAGAAGTAGAAATTCTTCTGCAAACATGCGGTTGTCAATATAGGGCACCCCCTGAATCTACTCCCACCACTTCTTAAGCATCTCTAGCTACATTTGGAAAACCCTTGATGATTCCACGCCCTAACACTGAACCTGCCATTTGTATCCCTCACATCACTTTATGATGGAATGTCAACAACCCTCAGGCTAGGGGGGCACATAATTACAGTCTGGTCGATGACTTGGTATAGTCTCATACAACCATGTTGGTATTGGAGGTCCTCCAAACCTGCCCAACCCAATATAAATCCTTTCTTTCCACCTTGGGGGTAGTTGACCCAACTGATACGAGACTCATCACAATTGTTCTAGATTGTGGGGAACCTTGTCTCCCCGCTTTAGTAGCTTTCCAGATACCATTCAAGATTTGGATCATCATGGTTAATCGATGTATCATTGATCAAGGTGAATCCACATGCATCATGTCCAAAAGTGTAAGGAAAAAACTTGGCTCCTCTGAGCTAGTACCATCTTCCATCACTTTGAGAGCTTATGATGGACGACCATCCTCCCCTTAAGGGCTCTTTCAAAATTTCCCCATTGAACTTGAGGGAAAAACCATCCTTATCAACATTGAATTTATCGACGCCCCACTTGATTACAACATCCTTTTTTGACATAGCTACATGTATGTTATGAAGGCAATGACCTCTTCTATGTTTCACATAATGATGTTTCCCCACAATGAGAAAATCATCACCATCGACCAAGTTTCACATTATGAGCCTAACAACTCCTCCAACATCGATAATATTTTTTGGAATAGGGGCTGACCCAGAGTTCAACACTTCAACAATGCACCAAAGAAACCCTAACTACCAGCCCTTTCGGCAACACCTACGAAGCATGTGAAGTCTCACCCAAGGTAGAGGCAGGGGGGTTGCATGAATCAAGCATATACAACCTAGATCAGACACAAATATGTAATCAAAATAATTTAATAGAGAACTTATCAAATAACATTCATTATTCTTTCACATCACAGGTTAAAACACTGATTACAGATCAACGTAGTAACAAGCATATCTAACCATTAGCACATAGAATCAATGTAGATCTAGCATTCATTCATATATAAAGAACTAAGCATCAATGGATCTTATATTTCATGCATCAAGATCATTATACTAAGAAAGTAAATACATAAACAACAGTATAAACATAGCACAAAGCACATCAACACAAGATATATGTGGTTCACCCCAGTGTGGGGCTACGTCAACCAAATCTTCTTCTCTTCTTTATTAGTCTCTTTAATCTCCTTACAAGCATAGAGACACAAAGCTAACTCCACATAGGACAGGAGATCTACATGCATCTCACCAAATCCTCCTTCCCCAAGTTAATTCAAAGCACAAACCCTTACACAGTCTGTGCAAAAATCACTTACAAAATGCTTTCACTTAGCTCTGTAGCCTTAACATGTTCGTGCACAAAGCTTACTAGCCAAGAACTAAGTCGATCAATGACTAGTGCTACTCTCTTAAATCACCTAACTACTTATTTATACATTACAAAATGGGCCTAAGAATGGGTAAACCCATGGGCCAATATCCCATACCTGTTACATAAACCCTAAAAGCCCACGAAATTGGTGAAATCCCGTGATCTCTACTTTGCCTGGGCGCTCCATCTTCCACTAGACTGTCGAAGTCCCAAAAATGGTCAACATGACAAGTTTTTCCTAAAAACTTGGTCAAGCACCAACAAACCTCCAACACTCACCCATGACTCATCCTGAGTCACTCTGATCTAGGAAATTTTGCTTCTAAGGTCTTGAGATTCCTCGAATTGTTGCTTCGACAGAGCCTCCTGCTCGGTGAACTCCTGGATTACTTTCTCAATGATAGACCCTTCTAGACATTGTTCTACTATTGTGACCACCTGTTCCAGGTGTGTGCCTTGTCCCTCGATTTCTTCAAAAAGAGTGTAGGCTTCGTCCTACACTAGGTAGAGTCGATGTGTCACCTCCATCACTTTTCTCTGGATGGAAGTGACCTTCTGCTAGACTTTGCACAGCTCCTGTGAACTTTTCATATTCTCCACTGCTGTAAGTTGCTTCAGTTGTGCTTGCACAGTTGATGCCTGCTGCTTTGCCTCCTAGAGTTTTGCCTCCAATATCCTCATCTCTGGGTCTTATGCAAGGCATGCGTAGGTATGCACACTTCACTCACTAATTTTCTTGCATTCCATGGCTAACATCGTGATTCTTTATACTGCAATCCTAGTTGTTTCTTCCCTTTGATATGGCACTTCCTATGGAGTGCTTGGCACTGGTTGTAGTTCTAGCTCTACTGCTCATGCTTGAAGTTGTTGAATAGTCTGACTGAGCTTCCCTACTTGGATCTTGGTTGTTTCTTCTTCCATATGTGCCAAGCCTAGCATATAGAAAAGTGCTCTATTCACTGCCTCTCTAATCCCCATCATCTTCATGAGAAGCTAGTCTTTCTCTCTCTGGATTTTCTCTCTGTCCTCCTCAAACTTTTCTCTAATGTCATCTTTCTCTTGTTGTGTAGCCTGAAGTTTCTCTAGGGATTCCTCCCTTTCTTTCTTCAAGGCCGCTGTGGCCTACTCTTTTTTTTTGGAATTGAATAAGTCAAGCCTCTGTAGCATATTCTATCCTTTGCAGTGGGTGGGATCATCCCCCAATTCTTCACCTTCTGATGACAACGTCGCAGTAGACACTAGGCAGCTCAAATAGAATGCTTGTTGTACCCCTTTCAGCTCTACCTTGATTCTTTCATACATTGTCTCCTAGTTTTCTTCATTTCTTTGTAATATATCCTCTAAAGCATATGCTACAACTGCGATGATGAGGTCAACATCATCCACTGTGAGCACATTCTGTGACTAAGGCTTGTTGGCTCATGATTTCTTCCACGCTGAGGGTTTCTTTGGAGAAACCTTCCTTTTCTTTGATGTCTCGGCCTCTGTAAGGGGATATTTCGGTGGTGTCACTTAACCCATTTCTTTCTTGTATTATTCCCCTTCCTCCTCTTGGTTTACTTCATTGCCTCCTCTGCCTTCATGTGAGTTAGGCATAGTTTCGTCCGATGCGTTGTTTATCTCCTGCACTTCTTCCTTTTTCTTCTTCTTCTTAGCGATTCTTGGTCCATCCCACTCCGTTTGAGTGACCAAAGAAATTATGATTTTGTCGAGGTGTTATAGGACTAATAAGTAGGTGTGCACACTAACAGATCTCCCTAGATCCACCTGGATCTAGAACAAAACAGGACAGGACATGACTCTTTCCCTAAGTTTTGACCATTGAATTAGCTAGTAGGAAGGAACAAGTAACATACCTTTACATCGCTTCCTAGGGTCTCTGTTGCTCCCGCTTCGCTCCAGTGCTCTCATGGGGTCAAGACCAAGACAACACAAACCAACCAAAGTGAAGATAGCAAAATATATTCAACTTTCAACTTATGTGTATGATCAAGGAATTACACAATAAAGTGAGAATAGCTTTATGGGAAAGGGACATGCCACTGTATCATATTAATTGAAAGTAAAGATTACAAACTGATCGCCTTGATGTCGCAAGCTTCCTTTTGATGGCTCTTGGCTCCAACACACACACTTTCTCAATCCTTGTATGAAGAAGATCAAAACCTCTTGATAGACTTTGCTAGAGTCTCCAAGCTATTGTTCAAGCTAAGTCCTTTCACACAATTCTTTCACCAATTCTCCAATGAATCTTGCTTAACCTTTTCCATGAGAATTCCCTCAATATATAGAAGAGAATGAGATAGTTACTTGGATAAGAATGATCCCACAATATCAGGGAATCCAGTACAAGGATAACCATTCGAATGCCAACCCATTCTTCTAGAATATTCCCTTCTAGAACTATTGAGAATTCATATTTTTCCATGCTTTAGGATGAGTTCGCACCCCAGCTATTCAACATATTGCGAGAAGTTCACACCCTAGCTTAAGGTAGCCTGCGAGAATGGATCATTGTCGCACCTTAATATATTAGCAGCCTACGAACCTTCTTCAAAAGTGAGTTTTCTGGGAAGAGATGAAAGTAACTTTTCTCAGGAGAAAGTTCTTATGAAGAGCCTGAGTACACCATCATTAATACACCATGATGATGACCAAAATCATGGGTAATAGAATGCCCCCCAAAGTATGAGGTTGGAATTGGTGACAGCCGAAATACTTTGTAAGCTGCATGTGTGTGTCGGAAACCAGGAGCACACCTAATCGTAAACCTGCGAACAACCAAGCATATGCAGAATATCATATATACCAATTCTAAGGTAGGCATTCCAATACTCAGATCATAGACGGATGACATTGTATACATAGGTCATGGCCACCAATCATACACTGTGGATCCATACCGTCAAAATATAGCATAGCCACCAAGAATACACTGTGGGTCTATGTGAAAAAATTCAAATTAAGACAACATAGCCACGAGACATACACACTGGATCTATGTGTCGCAAATTATACATACTCCATCACAACCTGGACAAAAATATGATATCTAGGGTCTTCAATTTCGTCATCCAAAAGTACGAATCTAACCATGCGATTACATGTGTTGAAGTCGAACATGGCAGAAACCACTTGATTACCGGTCATTGATGAAAACTGTTAACAAGTGCGAGGGAAATCACCATTGATGTCAATGACTCCCAAGGTACTCTATTACAATCCATCGAGTGTGAATGAATGAGTTGAATTCAAACAGTCGATGGAATCTTTCGATCAGGGGTCAATGATGTAAACCCACTATCGAAAGCGAGGAAACTTGCCATTGAGGCATGCAAGTTCTAAGGTACAAAAAATTTCTAAGTCTTGATTATGGATAATAATCTGAAGTCGACGTAACAAAACTCGTCACAGGAGGGCCTTGATGTATCCCCCATCAATGACACGAAATGAGTAACAGATTTTGAAGGTGAAACAGAGTATGATGTTAATTGAACTGGACACAGGGAAGGCCGACAGGAAGAGAATGGACAACTACAGATGGACGACTCAATAGAGGTTTCAGATGGAATTCTCTTGAACATATGAATGACACGACCAATGATTTGGCAGCATTGACTCAAAGACGACACAGGGAATGACCTTGTAGCAAATCGAATGAGAGACAAATGGATTTCCCAAACCGGCTTCAAATATAATGAATAGGGGGTGTCATGTTCAAGAGTGACACTTACTGCCAATCAATACGAAGATGATAACATATCCATTTCCCAAATTTTCCCCCACCATTTCTGGCGAGTACCTCTTTATTTTTACTCAAGCTTGAGGAGGATAACATATGCTTGTTTATATAAGCTTATCCTTTGGATAATTCCTTCAGAGTATGTTTAACAAACCCTAAGAAGGAGTGGTTTGGTCCCATTACGGGTCTGTCGATGTTTGTTTAACGAGTCCAAAGATAGAAAACTCGGAGGTTTTGCATGATTATAGAGTCTGGAAAAACACTTAAAAGAGAACTCTCTCAGTTCCATTTTCGTAAAATAGTCCGATGAGACTGAAAAAGATATAAATTATCGCTCACCAGACGCTTTCTTCAAATACTTTATCGAGCGTGAAAATAGCAAGGTCGCTCGGCTATCTTTTCATGTTTAGAGAGTCTGAAAAGAGCTTAAAGAGGACTCCAGGGAGGTTCCTTTATCGTATAACCTTGTTGAGCCCGAAAAAGTGATAAAAGTATACTCAATCATGTTCTCATGTATTTTTGAGCGCGAGAACGGACAAAGACCACGCTCGAGGTTTTATACAAAAACCATAAAAAAAAATCAAAACATGCGATGACAAAGAAAAAATACATCCGCATCCCTGTACATGAACATCGAAGTTGTTACGCCTGCAAAAGTTACACTCAAAAGGACATTAGGGATTAGGTTTTAATAGATAAATATTCATAAAAAATCAAATAACATGGTAAAAGTAAATATAAAGGAGTAAAACTCTTTTTACCATATCATTTTCACTTTTCTACTATTTGAGCTCAAAAACCCCTCTTTTACCCTCGAAGTTCGGCGTCGAATTGCAGGAGTTACGAGCGTCCATTCGGCAAGCCATCAGTGACAGTGAGGTAGGATCTTTGTCTTCTACTCTTTCATGGTTTAATTTTGCATTTTCATTGGTTAAAATTCATTTTTTGAGTTAATTTTATGAGCCCTACTTGCGCTTAGCCATTCTTGCAGGTGGGCTACACGGGACCTGCAAGAATGGGTGATTCTTGCAGGTGAGCCCACAGAATCCTGTGAGGTTATCGCACCGTGCCCAAAGGGCACCTGCGAGAACCGCAAAGCACAAAAGTTTTTTAAGAATTTACCCAATAAAAAAGAACCAATTCATGAATAGAGTTGCTAATCCTCTTTTTGTGCTTCTTATGCAGGTAATTGGCCATCAAAATGGTTCTTGAATGGTGTGAAAGGGAGCACAATGAAGACAATTCTATTGTCGGAAATCATCCACCTACTATTGCTGCTTTGAGAAACTGTGGCCTTCTGAAGTACTTTCGTATCTCGGGCATGAGGGCCCAAGTCAGGTTATTAGAGTACCTTGTGCGTATGTGGGATCCCGATCAGCAGGTATTTCATGTGGGGGTCCACACACTGTGCTTAGATATTGAGTACATTTACTTCTTGAATGGACTGTCATGGTAGGGGTACCATGTGAGCCTGACTGGTAGCAGAGGTGGTGAGTTTCCCATGAGTGAGTACTGCCGCTTACACTGTGTTCCCAAGGTAGAAAGGAAGAAAGGGAAAGTAGTTATTGGGGAGTGTGGGATTTGACCCTCCGTACTATCCTATTCACCATAACTCAGATGGTTGGGAGTTCTTCTCCTCACATGGCGCTACAGAGTTACTTCAAGTATGCCATCGAGTGTACTGAACCTCGGGTTTTTAAATGGGCAGATGTTGTGCTTCGTAGTGTAAAAAGACAGTTGACCAAATGCAGATCAGGCAAACTGAAGAAATTCGGGTACAAATCTTTGTTAGTGTCCTTATTTTTTGAGAGGGCTCCATTACTGAGGCTGCAGGTGGAGTGGAATTTACCGGCTCCCAGGGATCCAAGAATGTTGAGATGGTGTCAGCTCATGGCTCGACACGTAGCTGGACCGATCATCAAGTATGATGATACCTTCTTTGACTGTCTTCAACCACATATGTTGATGGTTGACGATTATGCTTATGTCGGGTTGGATTTTCGAGGAGATCCAGACTTAGTGCTACCAGAGGATGCTCAGTGGGGGGAACTTGGTAAGAAGTACACACATTCTTTTCTTTTTTAAATGTTTTTTTGTGAATTTTTCATATTCAAATGTTTTTTTTTGTTTTATATGTTTGTCCAAAGACTAAATACAAAATCGTTGTTGATGACACAGATGTTGGACCTTACTGACCTCCTGGTACTTCTCCCATTAAGCGGCGAGGAGAGGTGGCTCTAGTGCCACAATGGGAAGCCGAGAATTATCAAGCAGTGGAACAAAACCTAGAGGGTTTGACAACAGATATTCCAGATATGCCTCTTGGAGAGGTTCCATGACGCGATCAGCGTCATACAGTAGGAGTGTCAGAGGCCATGAGTCGACTGCTCCGTAGAGTTTCCTGGGCAGTCGTGTGTTACTGTGAATGTCATCCATGACGTCACTTTGTAGAATCCATGAGCTTCGGATTTTGACATTTTGGTCTTCGGACAAAACTGTTTGTAAAAAACTCTTTTGATCGTTATATATACAGACGGCTTCTACCATTTTACCTTGTATTGTGTGAAAATTGATGTGATTGATTTATAAATGATCCAAATGTCTGTCTAATACATAGTTATCCAATGCATCTGTTAATGTATTTAGACATCTAGGAATATGTTGATATTAAATGTAATCAAAATAACGTTCCAAGAGGCAAACTCGCAAATACACCCATAACAAAGTAAGACTTCGAATAGTGTAGACATTACTTAACTGTAGTACTACCAGCTGCGAATCGAGTCACACAACCAAATAACGGATTCCAAGCGAGATAGAATCAACCAGTAATTCAATAACGGTGCTATACTCTGCAATATTGTTGGTTGCACGACTGAGACGCACACCTCGTAAGGAGACAAGTTCGTTTGTAGGGGCGTAAATTGCTCATGCAGCGGAAGAAAGGTTATGAGTACTACGACTAGCACCATCAGCGAAGCCAATATAGGGGAGCGAAGACTCCGACATATGGAAATCAAACACAATGTCACATAAGGGCAGAGACCACATAACAACAAAAGCAAGCTTACAGTAACACACAAGAAGTATGATACAATAAAAATACAAGTACTCGTGCACAGATGATTTTATGCATAGTACTTCTTCAAGTACAACCCATTCCTGGGTTCACTCAAAGGGATACCATCATAATCTACTAACTCATAAGCTCCTTTTTCCAAAACTCATCGAACAATATAAGGACCTTGCCACATGGCTTCGAATTTTCCAGCTCCTAACATATCTCGATCTTGATCATAGAGGAGAACGAGATCTCTTTCGGAGAAAACACAAGGCTTGACATGTTTTACATATTGGGCCTTGACATGTTTCTTCTGAACTTCTATAACTAGGGTAGCATCGCGTCGAGTTTTGTCTAAGTGCATAAGATACAATAGACGTTCTTCCTCAGCAGAAGTGCTGGGTAGGAGTTCAACAACTAGTTTTAAAGAGGGTATCTCGCATTCAATCGGGCGAATGGCTTCCACACCATAGACTAACCGAAAAGGTGTAAACCTAGTAGCAGACTTGACAGATGTATGATAAGCCCACAATGTCGAAAACAACATTGAGTGCCAACTTATTTTCTGAATCCCTATCATTCGTCGGATCATAGTTATGAGAACTTTGTTAATTTCGCAAAGGGATCCACTGAGACCACAAGGTGAAGAGGAGCTGGATGTGATCGTATCTTTTGATTATAGGTCTGGCAAGCATGGAATTTTTGAACGACGATTATGCAGTCGTTAAACAAAGAAGGCCAAACATACCATAATCATAAGATCTTCTGGGCAGTAGCATACCCAGACATATGACCACCACATGCTCCAGAATGGTAGTCATTCAGATCTTTCTTGGCTTCGTCGAACGTTAGGCAATGTCGAAAAACAGAGTCAATCCCCCGACGATAATGAGTATCCCTGAGGATAATGTATTGATGAGCTTGATAGTGTATGCGACGTCGGTCAGCAAAAGACAAATTTGGCTGGAAAATCTGGGTTTGGAGATATATAATTATATCCCCGTACCAAAGATCATCAGTGTTGATAAGGAAAAGAGATTCATCGGGTAATGAATCTACTGCTACTATTTCCATTGCAAAATGGGGAAAGTTTCATATCAACTCAACAAAAACTAAGGACTTCTTGGACTTGGCGCATTCGAATTCCAAGTCAAACTCCTGGATAATCACAATCCATTTGGAGTATTTTCCCCCTAGCAATTGACGTGTTAGAATGTGTTGCATAGGGTTGCAATGAGAAATCATCGTAGTCTTGTGCGAGAGGATATAGTGTCAGAAGCGTTGGACGACTTGAATGGCAGCCAAGGCTAGTTTTTCGACATGTAAATACTTGATTTCAGTAGGTGTTAGACTTTGAATCAAGTAGTAGATAACATGTTCATCGTGAGCATCATCCTCTTGGACGAGAACCATACCAATAGTGTACTCTGAGGCAGCAAGATAAAGGAAATAATCACGACTGTAATCAAGGGGAAAGAGAAGCAGAGCACGCGTTAGGGACAATTTGAAAGTGTCAAAAGCAGTGTTGGCGATGGTATCCCAGAAGAACTCTGAATCCTTTCTTAGGAGTCGCGCAAATCCATGAGTTATCTCAGTGTAATTCGGGATAAAACGACAAAGAAAGTTTGCTTTCCCCTGCAAACTTTGCAACTGGCGAAGAGTAGAAGGAGGAGGGAGATTAAGGATCACCTCAACCATTAAAGGATCCACCCAAATCCCTTGATGCGAAACGATAAAACCGAGAAGGCGGTTGTATTCCAGGTAGAAAATGCACTTATGAGGATTCAAACGTATACGGTAGAACCGATAGTGAACGAAAATGTCTCTGAGGTGGGTTGGGTGATCGACTTGGCGCATTGAGTGAGTGGGTAAATCATCCAAATATGATTGAACGATGTGCTTGATATCATGGAAAGCATAAGACATAGTGCATTGAAAAGTTGCGCCAGCGTTCTTGAGACCGAAAGGAAATTTCCGATAGGCAAAAGTACCCCAAGGACAAATAAAAGCGGTCTTATGTTGATCCTTGGGAACAATGTTGATTTGATTATACCCAGAGAAACCATCCATGAGAGAGAATATTTCACTTCCGACGAAGTCATCGAAAATCTGATCGACGAAGGGGGTAGGAAAGTTTTCTTTGGGACAAGCTTTGTTGATATCCCTATAATCAACACATACACGAATAGTGCCTTGTTTCTTGTCAATCGGGACAAGATTGGAAACCCAGTTTGTGAGAGCCACAAGATAAATAAAGCCAGCTTTAAGAAGTTTCTCAACTTCGAGCTTGATAGCAGTCGCTTTACGTGGGTGAACTGGACGAAGGTGTTGTTGGACGGGTTTAGCGTCGAGGTATGTCTTTATCTCATGTATCACAATCTCAGGGTCGATACCAGGCATTTCCTTGTAGCTCCATGCAAAGATATCATGAAACTCTTTGAAAAGGGACGTATAGGTGACGACTTCGTCAGAAGAACACGAAGCTTTGATATGGACATTTTCAACAATCCCAAGTTTGATGAATATGTCAAGGGGAATAGTGGGCAAGATATTGCTTAAGTTCCCTTCGGAAAACACATCGTGTGCAGACTCGGGAACAGTGGAGATGACGACAAAGGTCGACGGGGTTGAGATCCATTGGTAGTTCTCAAGGGTATGTTTCTCCAGAAAGAGGATGGAATGATGATGTCCATCATCCCAAGGGGTTTCCTCCATGATGGACATGATCATCTTGTCATTGGGAAAAATAACACGAAAAGGATCGGGAGACAACTGACCAAGAGAGGGGGTAGAAGGTGTTGCCAATTGAATGGCCTGATAGGCGGATTCGACCGAACTTAACGGCATTGTGTCACTGTAATGAAGATGATCTCCAGGGTTAGGTACTATCCAGGGGTCGTGAAACACAGGAAGTTCGTGAGGCAAGGTGGAGATCATGTTTATGGAAGCAACAAACAAGCATGGAACATCGGGCGGTGGAATGGGGAAAGTACCCATTAACGAAGAGTCCTTGAGAAGGCCTACACCGACGTTCTCATAACCCGGTGGGGTTTTAGCGATGAACGGTACATTGCCAGTACGATTATCAGAATTAAAGAAGGCTAGTTGGTTGACGGTGACAACCTTACCTTGATGTGGGAAATGTACCACATGGAAAAAGGTCGACACAACTACGCGCATGGAATTGATCCAGCTACGGCCAAGCAGAAGATTGTAATCAAGGGGAGCTTCAAAGACTTCCACTTCGACTTGGACCGCCTTACCTTCTAACGTGATGGGAAATGAAGGAAGGACACCATAGGGCTTAAAAACGGAGCCAATCAAGGCTTTAAGAGTGTTCTGGGATTCATTCAAATAAGGAGAGCCAATGGCTTTCTAGCAAGAAAGAGACATAACACATGTCGAGGCACCCTCGTCGATAAAAGTTCGGCAAATGTTTTTGTCAGAGACAATCACTTGGATCTAGAACATGAGTTGAGGGGGTAACCGTGGAATGTGATATTCCAAGTCAAATATTATTAAATTCGTATCTGTCGGATCGATTCCACTGATAGCTTTCAATGCCTTCTATTGTGCAGGACAAGTTTGAAGGACTTCAAGGGCTGACATTGCAGAAGGTTCATGGGCCAGATCTTCAACAATGTTGTAGTTCTGGGCCGCACGAGCATGAGGATTGAAAGCCGATTTCTGAACGACGCCCTTTGGGGGGGGGTCGTAGAACTGTGTCGAGGCGTGGTCATTCGAGATGAAGAGGACCATTGGTAGGTGGAGTCACAGGAGAGGGTTGTACCGAGGAAGGCGGTAGATCATCAACCTTCTCTTTAGAGGGAGAATAATCTTTGGCTCGAGTAGTGAGTGCAACGTTGTTCTGCGTAGAATCGCTAGTACACATCAATACATATGATGTAGTAGAAGAGGAGGGTTGGTCGTGAATGACCAACTGAGCCTATTGTTGAGACGGGAAGGGTTGGGAAAAAACGGCCGGAGCAGGTGGTTTTGGAGCTCCTTGAAGGAACTTAGTGACCTCGACGCATCCTGGACAATCCTTCGTGTAGTGATCATCACCACATATAAGACAAGGGTATCGAGGTTTGCGCTTATCCTGATCATCAACAGGGGTAGTTTTTGTTTGCTCTGCTTGAGAAGTATTTTTTCCCTCCTTATTCTTACCTCTCCCCTTTTTAGATTTGTTTTTACCGGCTAGGGTAGATTGGACTACATTTACCTCAGAAGTCTTGCCAGCAGGAGGGTCAGGAGACGGAGCATTTTGAAAATTAGAAGAAGCAGGTTTGGGGTTTGTTCTTGAGGAGGAGTGTGGTTGGGCTTGGAAAGTACCAATCACACCATCAGCTGCATGTGAAGTAGTTGGAGTAGTGGAAGTTGTGGAAGTAGAAGGACGAGGTAAGTCAGGTAGTAAGTCATAAAGGGTACCCGTTTGTGAGTAAACGAGGTCAAGATATTAAGAACGACTTATAGCCTTCTCTTCTGTGACCACTCCACCCATGGAAATGTCATGACCGATGTCATTCACAAACGATTTGGTGAACCATTCTACCAGCAACTGATCAGGGAATTTGAGTTTAATAAGATGTCGTCGTCGCCACTCATGAATGTGATTGGATATATGAGTGGCTTTGTTTTGTTTGAAAGAAGTAAAAATCTCGGTCCCCGTGTCATAACGAATCGGTAACTGGTAGTGTGTGAGGAAATCCATAGCTAGGGTGTTGAAGTCAGAAAAGAAACCTCGTGGAAATTCGATATACCACTTCGCAGCAGAACCTGTGAGAGTTCTTTGAAAAAGACGTAAACGAATAGAATCATCCATCAACGAGTTGGATGAACACCTTAGGTGAAAAGTCATAATGTGATTGTTGGGGTCCTCTCCCTCTTTTCTGTCAAATTTGGGAATGTCCGATGGTAGCTTGGCTAGGATAGCAGGCTAGTGGGGAGAGTGATGAATTGGATCATTTAAAATCCTTGACAAATCCGGAAGATCCAAAGTGGCTATGAAGGGTAACTGTCAATTCACCTACAGGTACTGGTGGCTTTGGGGAGGAAGCCCTGTCGGCAAACCAGTAGGACCATAAGCAGTCTGCATATAATGTGAATATCCAGGTAGATTCGGTGGTGGTTGAAGAGGATAGTAGCTCATAGGATTGTATAATAGAACAGGGGCTTGAGTTTGAGCATTCACCCCCCAAATGGGATTGAACGATCCTGGATATGGTTGGCCCACACTAGGGGGTATTAGAGACATAGCTGGAAACTATTGCCCCCCGGTCGATTGAGGAGGATGTTGTATCAACTGATTCCAATACTAGGCCAAGGACGAAGGTATGTTTTTCCCATAAGTCAGGGTCGGTCCTCCCATCGAAGGTGGTGTTCCAATTGGGGGAAGTGTGCCAATTGGTGGTTGTGTTCCAAAAGGAATTTTTCCACTGAGAGGGGGTTGAGTGATACCACCTTGGTGAAATTGTCCACCAACCAGAATCTAGTAATTTGGAGTGAATGATGGAATAGTGCCACTAGGATAAAGACTGCCAGTAGAAGACGAAGAAGGTCCTCCAAAAGGAAATTGAGGGAGTGTTGGAATAAAACCAAGAAGAGAGTGCCCTGAAGAAGGACCACTAGGAGAGTCGGATGGGGTTTGCGTAGGAGTGTGAATAGAAGAATTCAACGCAAGGTATCCGGGTGGTAGTGTCGGAGTGACATTGGGCATGTGCGGTGTGTTGATGGGAGTAAGACTAACCACAGTAAACCCGGTTGTAACACTCGTAGTATCTGTAAGATGGGCCATTTTGGTAAGGATGGTAAAGTAATAAGCGATAGTCAACGGTACTGTCTCTAGACTAGAGATTTCGGAAATCATAGGTGGGTTGATTTCGAAAATCACAGGTGAACCTGGACCAAAAAGGTCTCGTCAGAAAACATCTGTAGACCAAAAAAGATCTTGGCCTTCTATGCCTGGAAAGGGTCCAACTGGTGATCCATAAGACGTAACAACTAATTCTCCGGAAGAATTCAGTCGCATAAACAGTCGCTCAGAATTAGAGTGAAGTTGAAAGTCCTCGCGAGTATTTGTAATTCGAAAATGTTCGAGAGAGTCAGTGCGTTCCACTTGTGGTGTGGTGATGACTATGACTTCACTTTGTCGAGGAGAGCCCTTAGGTGTACTTGTAGGCAAGGGTTGAGAACCTTCCAGATGCTCTAGAGATAAACCCTGCATTCTACGTGAACAATGTGGAGGAGCTATTGTAAATGAGTGACAAACTTCACGAAGAACATATTATGGTCACCTTTGAGAAACAAACAACACATGCCAGTAAACAAAATCTAGGAAGCAACACCAAGCAAACAAGAGCTTCTAATCTCGAAGTCACTAGTTGGTGATGAAATCTAACGTCGCAACAACGAGACGAGAAGGGGCTAGGCTAGGGTGGAAAAGTTACACTGACGACCTGCTTAACGGACTTACACCTTGGTGCAAGCTCCCACACATAATCATGGGTATACCCTCCAAGGAGCTCGAGTGAGTTTGGTCAATGTCAATTCCAGGTACCGTGAAGACTTTCCCCTTCACAGTCACCTCATGTAAGAACCTAGAAATATAGGCTACTAAGGTTACCACCAACAACAATAAATCCTGAGGGGACAGTCGACAGTCTGATCCACACGCAAGGGTAGGGTATCTAGCCCGAAATCAACTCAAAAGGCTTCCACTCATCATTGTGGGTATACCTCAGAGTGATCCCCGTAATATTTGCAATCTCTAAACTGATATCAACAAAGCAGGGTGAGTAACTCTGTCAATATCAATGCGACCTCGTGTTTGACCCTTCTGTGAGAAGGGATTCCCAGGACAAGATGTTGCAAATGGAATTTAACACTCCCTAACACAAGATGCTATGTGTTTTTTTTGCTTTGAAGAGTGTATCTCTCTTCCTACTCCAAAGCACTAGCCTAGCTAAATGTTGGTGTAATAGAGCCCTAAAAAAGAGTTACTAGGTAAATTTTACAATTGTGCAGTGTTATTAAGAGCAGTTGTTTACTCAAAGGAAATGAATATGAAACTTATGTTGTATGAATCTGACCCAACGATGCATGGATGTGAATGAAAAATATATCGATTTTCATTCAATGAATCCTATGTATGGGAGGGAGAGAGAAGTTTTCTAGGTCAAATTGTGAACTACAAAACACAATTTCCTTTAAAATGCAAATGCAACAAATCACGCATCAATAACAATTCTCTATTGTTTCTTTTTAAAAAATTTCAACAATTGATTTTCAATGTTTTTGAAACGAAAATGATTTTTTAAAAGAAAAACCTTGTTCACTTTTCAAAAAGGACCCACACCATGATAGTGAGAGTACATAAAATAAAAAACCAATGAACAAGCAATGATAAAAAACCCAAACCATTCTTTCAATGAAAACAAAAATAAGAAGTAAACCAATCTAGTCTTTTCAATCGCATAAGAAAAGTGATCTTTCAAACAATAAGAAAATGATAAAGACCAAGAAACTCAACCTTCAACTGATCGTCGTTCCTTAACCAAACAAGCACACTCAAACTCTGAAATCAGAGAATATGTCTATGCCAAGAAAATTCAAGAAACGAAAGTCAAGAACAAGTGACAGGAAGAGCCTTTGAAACCCTAAGACTATTCATGCACGAAAACAAAGACAAGAAGAACATCAATCGATGGTCCAAGAAACTCTTTATGAGGCACCTAGACTGATCTGGGCAGTTTAAGGTGCCAAAACTCAAATCCAAAAGTTTGAAAAAATGTGTTCGTAGGCTGGCAATATTACAGAGTGTGAGAAGTAGTGATTCTCGCAGGTGGCCCTTGAGTAGAGTGCGAGAACCTCGCACTGAACCTAAAGATAGGGTGCAAACTTAGTATGTTTTCCCAGGATACTGTGGAGTGCAGTGTGAGAACCTCTGAAACCAAGAAAATTTTATGAAAAATACACAAAATTTAAAGAGGCTTCTGGACCCAGAGGGTCTATCAGGGTATCCTGAAGACTCAGAGATTGATATGAAAGGAGAAAAGTAAAACAAGAGAAAATGGCCATGAAAAAATACCAAAAACCACAAGAAAACGGGTTATGATCCCCACTGGAGTCGCCAATTTTGTTATCGGACTAATCGGTAGGTGCGGACACTAACATATCTCCATAGATCCACCTGGATCTAGAACAAAACAGGACAGGACATGACTCTTTCCCTAAGTTTTGACCATTGAATTAGCTAGTAGGAAGGAACAAGTAACATACCTGTATATCACTTCCTAGGGTCTCTGTTGCTCCTGCTTCGCTCCAGTGTTCTCGTGGAGTCAAGACCAAGAGAACACAAACCAACCAAAGTGAAGATAGCAAAATATATTCAACTGTCAACTTATGTGTATGATCAAGGAATTACACAATAAAGTGAGAATAGCTTTATGGGAAAGGGACATGCCACTGTATCATATTAATTGAAAGTAAATATTACAACCTGATCGCCTTGATGTCGCAATCTTCCTTTCGATGGATCTTGGCTCCAACACACACACTTTCTCAATCCTTGTATGAAGAATATAAAAACCTCTCGATAGACTTTTCTAGAGTCTCAAAGCTACTGTTCAAGCTAAGTCCTTCACACAATTCTTTCACCATTTCTCCAATGAATCTTGCTTAACCTTTTCCATGAGAATTCCTTCAATATATAGAAGAGAATGAGATAGTTACTTGGATAAGAATGATCCCACAATATCAGGGAATCCAGTACAAGGATAACCATTCGAATGCCAACCCATTCTTCTAGAAGATTCCCTTCTAGAACTATCGAGAATTCATCTTTTTCCATGCTTTAGGATGAGTTTGCACCCCAGCTATTCAACACAGTGCGAGAAGTTTGCACCCTGGCTTAAGGTATCCTGCGAGAATGGGTCATTCTCGCACCCTAATATATTAGCATCCTGCGATCCTTCTTCAAAAATGAGTTTTCTGGGAAGATATGAAAGTAACTTTTCTCAGGATAAAGTTCTTATGAAGAGCCTAAGTACACCATCATTAATACACCATCATGATGACCAAAATCATGGGTAACACGAGGTCAGAAAGCTCTATCTTCTCGATTGGTACAAGGAATTTAGCCGACCATTCCTTGGTTATCTCCTCCATGTCTTCCTCAGTCAATTTATAGTACAATTGTTACTCCTCCTTGATTTCATCCTAGTGCACGGTGATGTAAATGAAGTGGAGGTTTGTGTAGAACTTTGCTATCGGCATGTACTGATGCAAAGTATTCATGGTCATTCAGCGGAATAAATCAATGGCATGTGTGAGTTGTAGGTAGTAAGTGTGAAACACCACATTTTACTGCCATTGTTTTGCCACAGGGAAGTGCCAGTATGCGTTGTTCTTCTATTCTCATGAGGTTCAAGTTCTGCAAGCCTACCTTCTGCAAAGTCTTCTCTGGAAGTTCCTACAATCTTTCTAACTTTGCCTTCTTCTTACTAAGATTTCTGGCCTTCTTTCCTGTGATCTGAGTCTCTGGGTTCCTCTTTCCATTCTTGTTCTTATCTTCTCTTAGTAAAGTGACTTTGCACTGCTAATGGTCTTTGACAGGGTTCGAGGGTAATACTTCTTCTCTTACTACTTATAGGGTAGGTGCTCTTATCTCTTGCATGGATAGGTTCTGTAAGCCTTCTTGCATTCTTTCAACCTCGATAGTCGAATCTCTTGTCTTCTATGGCTTTAACTTGTCCTCTTGTTCTTGTATTAGTCGCTCTATTTTTCTAGTTATAAAGTCCCTTAATTCTTTCTTTTTCTGTTATGTGGCTTCCTCTGCTTCTTTCCTTTGGACCTGAACTTTCTCAATCCAGGTCTTTCCTAAAAAAAGTGCAAAAGGGGCATTGTTCTCAACAAACTTAATGACCTCAAATTCTTCTTCAGTCGATGTTCCATGAGAAATCATAGGGACATGAATATGTCTTCCACATAGGGTTATCATCTTTCCTTTAAACAAGCCTATCCTTCACAATGAAGGAACCATAGCAAGTTTTCCCAAAATTTCCCAAGTTCTTTCTAGCATAATTTTCACATGTGTTTCCATATCCAGAACATAGTCTATGTCAAAGTCTCCTATTATTGTTTCTATAAACTGCTTTTATTTTAAAATATCTGGTAAACTGATGTCTCTGTGATCCTTCAGTGTTTCTTTTATCTACAATAATATAGTCTCTGATTATTTCTGGTGCTCTAGTATATCCTTAGTATCTTGAACTTCTTCATAATTTTCTTATATCAGGTTCATATTTTCAACTTTAGCAATCATTCTAGGGAAATCCAAAACTTCATGACCAACAACTTTACAACAAAGAAAAATAAGACCTATACCAGGGCATTCCTTAGCAAAAGGTCCCAGTCTTCTACAACTATAACAAAGTGTCAATCCTCTCTTTCTCTTAAACAATCCCCAACCTTTCTTGTTGATCCATATGGATATAAGTGGCCACCCACTTTTTCCAACTAGGTCAAAATAGTTTTCTGACATTTTTGGCAATTTACTATTTTTAGCAGTTTTTACTTCCAAGGCCATTTTGAGGGCCTAAATGAAGTTTTTTCAGTATCAATATCCCCAATGATATTCAAAGGCATGATTGAGCCACCAAAAGGAATATCCTCGATGATACCTTTCCAACGAGCTATCACATGCCTAAAACGGAGATCGTATGCAAAAGTTACGACCCCGGGAAGTTGATGTACTAGCTTACCCAAATGGGGCCCACATGAATTTTGGAATTTCATCTCCTAGGGTTAGGTTTTTGGATGTCTGGGGTTTTTGGCATTTTTTCTTATTGTAAAAAGGCCTTTAGAGCCTCATTGTAACCTTCTTCCTACAAATGAGCGTTGCCATCACATCTCTTCTCAAATATAAGCAGCCACCATTCCAGCAAGCTTGTTTCCGCTACATTTTACAGTTTCAACTTATTTCGTTATTGAATAGAAAACCATTTTTACTGTATCTCTGTTATTTTGTGTTAACCACCTGTTAATAATATGTATTCATTTTTTTTTGCTCATAAAATCTGGATCAGTGGTATTAGAGCGGTCTTCTCCTTGTCATCTTAATGCATGTCCCCAACGAGGTCGGAGTACAAAGAGTTGGGTCTCGAGCTTGTTTCTCTTGAGGAAAGAAGCTCTCGCACGCCCAAGAGACCTCCCATGGTAGGAGAAAATAAATATGACGGGATAGGAGATCCTTTCAAACTGTTGATTGAGGAAGCCCTCACGCAACAGAGGAACGAGATGATGGATAGTTTCACGCAAATCCTTCGGCGACTACCAACAGACAATGCATCTTCTTCGAACGGAGGCACCGCCCACTTCAAGGTACAAATAAACTTTGATATTCCTATATTTGAAAGTTATATAGACACAGATGTTGTAGACAAGTGGTTGAATCTACTAGAAGGGTATTTTTTTGTTCATAAATTTTCGAATAGAGAAAAGATTACCTTTGCGCTCCTCAAAGCTATTCCCCATGTCAAAGATTGGTGGGAAACTTTTTGTGAGCAAAAGGAAATAGAGGAAACCTCATTATTTTCAGTCACGACCACCTAGAAATCCTTCAGGGATGCTATTAAGGAACAATACTACCCTGTCGGAAGTTATGATGACCTGTATTCCAAATGGACCACACTGCGGCAAGAAAGAGACCAAGCAGTGTCAGATTTCACAAATATCTTCCATACCTTGCACACCAAGTTGGGTATCAAAGATTTGGAGCGACATCTGGTGCTCAAGTATCGTGGTTCTCTACATTGATACATCCAGACTGAAATGGAATTTCTAGACATCTCATCCTTAGGTGCGACCTACCAATATGTCGTCAAAATCGAGCAGAAGCTCAAACAAAAGATGTGGCAATTTGGACCTGGGAACCCCTCACAACAAAATCCAGGAAAGGGCGGCCCCAACCCACTGAGCAAAGGATAGAGCAAATATGGATAGTATCAAGACAACCATTACAAGCTGCAAGCAAAGAAGGACACTGGAAAGACAAAGAAAGATACCGGGAAGTGGTGCGACTTCCATAAGAGCCCTTGGCATAAAACTGTTGATTGTCGCTCAAAGCAGTCACTGGTGGCCGAAGTGAAAGCCTCTGAAACAGATGTAGATTCTGACTCCGAGACAGAACCAGAAAGGGGAAGACGGATCATTGACGTGGAACCCAGTGCCACCGTTTCTACCACCAATATCTATCCTGGTGAACCAGATAAGCTAGAAGAAGGAGAGCGCCTCTTCCATTCACAGATGTGGGTAAAAGGCACCCCATTGCACTTCATCATTGACAATGGTAGCCAGAAGAACCTCATCTTAGCAGAGTTCATCAATCATCTGGCTCTGCCAACAACGTCGCACCCACAACCCTACACCATTGGATGGCTCCGCCAAGGAAGTGATCTTCGCGTGGGCCAACAATGTCAACTGTTGTACGGAATCAAGCCCTTCAAAGGCGAGGTATTGTGTGATGTTTCTCCTCTTGAAGTTTGTGATTTTCTTTTGGGCCAAGCTTATTTATGGAAATTTCATGTTGTATATGAGTCTAGGCCTTGTAGTGTTATTATTACTTTGAACAAGAAATTGTACACGATACCCGAGGCAGTCCCACCTAGTGCTATTTCCTTGATCTTTGCTAAGAAATGCAAGAAGGTCATCTCTCAGACGGGGAAGTTTGTATTCTTCATGATTTGCTCTCAAAATAAGCGAAAGATCGCAGCCACATCCAGGGTCTTTGCGGTCGACCTCTTCACACAGTAGAAGCAAGTAGATAAGGTCGTGGAAGAATACTCGAATATCTTCTCCTCACCTACATGGGTACCTCTGCACTGCCATGTCAAGCACCCCATCGATCTGACCCTCGATGCACCGCTGCCCAATGGGCTAGTCTATCATCGATCTTTGTTAGATAATGAGGAGATCAAGATATAGATCGAAGAACTACTCCACAAGGGACACATACGCCCTAGCTCATCACCTTCTGGGATTCCAATCGTGCTGGTATAGAAGAAAGATGGAACCTGGCAACTCTGTCTTGATTACCGGGCTCTGAATAAAATCACTGTCAGAAACCGGTACTTGATTCCTCGAATCGATGACCTCCTTGATCAACTCACGGGGGCCAAATACTTCAGTAAGATTGATCTGAAGTCTGGCTACCACCAGGTCCTGATAGAACAAACAGATGTATGGAAGACCACCTTCAAGTCAAAGGAAGGAATTTTTGAATGGTTTTTCACGCCCTTTGGTTTGACAAATGCTCCAGCCACTCTCACGAGGATGATGGATGATATCCTGCGACCATTCACCAATACTTTTGTAGTGGTGTATCTGGATGACATTCTAATTTACAACAAGACTTGGGATGAACACTTGCATCATATTCAGTAGGTTCTGCACACCCTGCGGTAGCACAAGCTATACGCCAACCTAGAAAAATGCTCCTTTGGCATGGACGAGGTCCATTACCTAGGCTACATCTTTGATCAGGATGGCATACATGTGGATCCATCCAAGATCCAAGTCATCCATGACTGGCTAGCCCCAACAACACTTACTGAGCTTCGGAGCTTCTTGGGACTTGCTAATTTCTACCACAGGTTCGTGTTGGGTTTCTCCCATATTGCATGGGCCCTCAGCCAAATAAACAGGGGTGGTGGTAAGGCAAAATTTGCATGGGGATGGTCCCAACAACCAGCGTTCGATGATTTGAAGTAGCGTTTGTGCTCAGCCCCAGTATTTTCACTACCATACCTGCAACATCCCTTTGAGATCGAGACAGATGCTTCAGACTATGCCGTGGGCGCCATTCTCACTCAGCACGGCCACCCCGTGGCCTATCATAGTGAGACACTGTCAAATACTGCCCGTAAGTACCCTACTTACGAAAAATAAATGTACTCCATTGTGCAAGCATGTTGCCAGTGGAGACACTACATTTTTGGGAAGGAGATAGTCATTCACACTGATCATAAGCCACTGCAGTTCATGAAGACATAGGGAAAACTGCAAAATGACCGCCATCAAAAGTGGTCCACATACTTGCAACAATTCCACCTCAACATCAAGTATAAAACAGGAATCACCAATCGCATCGTTGATTGCCTCAGCAGACCACCAATCGTGGCACTCACCATGGTGCTAGACTCTTATGGCCATGAGACATCTAGATGGCCCCAACTCTATGAGACAGACCCTGACTTCACCACCACCTACCAAATGTTGGGTGCAAATGCAGTTGTTGATAATTTCCATCTTTAGGATGGGTTGTTGTTTCATCTGGGCCATATTTTTGTTCCATCAAGAGAGGGAGAGAAGCTGATCTGGGAATCCCACTATAGTCGGGTGGTAGGAAACCTCGACATCGAAAATACAGTGATGATGCTACAGAAACATTTCTACTGGCTGAAACTTCGACAAGAGGTCAACAAGTATATCAGGTCCTGCACTGCCTGCGCTATTTCCAAACCGACCACTAAGAAACAGGGCTTGTACACTCCTCTTCCTACTCCTGACAGGCCATGGGAATCCATCTCAATGGACTACATGTTGGGCCTCCCATCCACCAAGTGGGGAAATGACTATGTTTTTGTGGTTGTTGATCGCTTTTCTAAGATGGAAATTCTGGTTTCCTGGAAGAAGAGCGTCACAGTAGAGGCCACTGCCAAGCTCTTCTTTGAACGAGTCTGGGTACATTTTGGAATCCCACAAACCATTGTCTCAGATCGGGATAGTCAATTTCTCAGCACATTCTGGTCAAGCCTCTGGTCACTGCTGGACACCAAGCTCACAAAATCCATGGCCTTCGACCCCCAAACAGATGGCCAAACTGAGGTTGTAAATTGAATGATTGTGCATATCCTTCGCATGTATAATTCAAAAAACCCTCGCACATGGAATGAGAGCCTTCCTTATGTCCAACATAGCTACAACCGAGCCTTGCATATATCAATCGGCCATATCCCCTTTCAAGTGGGGTTGGGATTCCAACCATTGGGTCCCATAGTTGTTGCACTTCCCCTTGTGGTCACCTTGATTGACTCATCTCCTGCTCCAACTGAAGCTAACAAAGCCACCTGATTCATTGAGTGTATCCAGTACATCCACCAATAGTTTCAGGATATCCTACAGAAGTCCAATGACAAGTACAAACAACGTCATGATCAACATCAGGAGCCGCATAAGTTTCAGGTGGGCGACAAATTTTGGTTGCACTTGCAGAAAGAACGCCTTACAGGACTCCATCAGAAGCTTGACCCACTCTGTTATGGACCATGCACTATCACCAAGGTCGTGGGAGATAATTTTTTTGAGCTCAACATTCCTCCTTTCCTTGGCCTACACCCAGTGTTCAACGTGGATCTCCTTCGCCCTTATTTCCCACCATTATTGGACACCTCAGAAGTAGCAGAACAACTGACACCAAAAAATATCAACCCAGACTACATACAACAGGCATCCAATGATCAGATTGTAGATAGACAGATCAAGAGCACTCGACAACAAAGGATCCAGCTTTATCAAGTCATCAAAGCAGGGCAACTCCTGCACCAAGGCAAGTGGCTCACCCAGGGCCAAATTCAGCAGAAATTTCCTCATCTAATGGGGGACCTCAATGCAATGGAGACCATTTCTTACTAAGGATGGAGGATTGATCCATATGGATATCAGTGGCCACCCACCTTTTCCAACTAGCTCAAAACAGTTTTCTGACATTTTTGGCAATTTACTATTTTTAACAGTTTTTACTTCTGGGGCCATTTTAAGGGACTAAATGAAGGTTTTTCGGTATCGATCTCCCCAATGATATCTAAATCCATGATTGAGCCCCCAAAATGAATCTCCTCTATGATACCTTTCGAACGGGCTATCACACGCCTAAAACAAAGATCGTATGCAAAAGTTATGACCCCAGGAAATTGATGTACTAGCTTACCCAAACGGGGCCCACATGACTTTTGGCGTTTCATCTCCTAGGGTTAGGTTTTTGGATGTCTAGGGTTTTTGGCATTATTTCTTATTGTAAAAATTCCTTCAGAGCCTCATTTTAACTTGCTTCTTGCGAATGCACACTGCCGTCACATCTCTTCTCAGAGATAAGCTGCCACCATTCCAGCAAGCTTATTTCCGCTGCATTTTATAGTTTCAGCTTATTTCGTTATTGAATAGAAAACCAGTTTTATTGTATCTTTGTTATTTTGTGTTAAGCACCTGTTAATAATCTGTATTCATTTCGTTCTGCTCATAAAATCTGGATCACTTGTACTGCGCACTAGGATCATAGTGATGGACCTGCAATCTGCAAAAAATCTTTCTAGGATCTTGCATCCACTTGTTAGTCCAAAAAATATTTCTATGCATAGGAATAACATATCTTTCACTAAATCTATCAGGTTTATTCAGATCAAATCATCTTTCTTCTATATTTTCCCTAGTGTTTAGTCTAGGACCAAATCTATCAAACATACCTAAATTCATACTTTCAAAGAAAAAATTTCCACTTATCTTACCTTTATTGTAGTAGAAAGCTTTAATATCTTACCTCTTTTCTTCAGATCCAGTTCCTTTCTTAGCACAGAGATTCACAAGTCAAGTAGAATATTGTGCACTACAACAATAGATCTATGCCCATAGCTTTTCCTTTTCTTCAGTTCCCAGCAATCACAGTTGCAGGTCCTGGCAACGGAACCATTTGTTGGCACAGGGGTAGATCCAGGGTTCAACACTTCAACAACGCACCAACAAAACCCTAAATACCAGCCCTTTCGGAAACACTTTCAAAGAAGATGAAGTCTCATCCGAGGTAGAGGCATGGGGGGTTGTAGGAATCAAGTGTATGTAACCTAGATAGGGCATAGATCTGTGATCAAAATACTTTAACAAAGAACTTAGCAAATAACATTCATTAGTCTTTCACATCGTAGGTTAAAGCCCTGATTATAGATCGACGTAGTAACAAGCATATCTAACCATTAGCACATAGCATCAGTGAAGATCTAGCATTCATTCATATATAAAGCATTAAGAATCAATGGATATTATATGTCATGCATCAAAATCATTATACTAAGCAAGTAAATACATAAACAACATGATCAACATATCACAAATCACATCGACACAAGATATACGTGGTTCAGCCTAATGTGGGGCTACGTCCACCAACTCTTCTTCTCTTCTTTATTAGTCTCTTCAATCTCCTTATAGGCATAGAGCCATAAATCCAACTCCACATAGAATAGGAGATCTGTGCGCACCTCACCAGATCCTCCTTCCTCAACTAAGGTCAAAGAATCAATCCTTACATAGTCTGCGCACAAAGCACTTACAAAATGCTTGCACTTAGCTCTGCAGCATCAACACGTTTGTGCACAAAGCCTACTAGCCAAGCACTAAGCCAATCAATGACTAGTGCTACTCTCTTACATCACCTGGGTACTTATTTATACATTACAAAAGGGGCCTAAGCAAGGTTAAACACATGGGCCAACATCCCATACCTATTACATAAACCAGAAATGCCCCAAAAATCCCACAAAATGGGTGGAATCTCGTTATCTCCGCTTCACCTGGGCGCTTTGTCTTTGACTAGCCTGTCAAAGTCCCAAAAATGGTCCACATGACCAGTGTTTCCTCAAAACTTGGTCAAGGGCCAACAACATCTTACCTCTTATCCGCACTAGTTCTGACGCATATCCGCTCATGGATATGGGCCCTAGAATTTCCAAGGACCCATCATTTTGGGGGGCATGCCATGGAGCACCACCGCTCATACACCCCTCAACACAAGTGTGTGTCATATATTCCAATGCAACTGAAACCAGAGATACAATTCCTCCCACTGAGGCTTCTCCATCCCTCGACGTCCCACCAGTTGAAGAAATTCTACCTCGGGATTTACCTGAGAACCCTACGACACCACTTATCCCCGCTTTCACACTTCCCTGGGGGAAAATCTTGGTTTGGTAAACAATCCATGTTGGCATACGGGTAGACCCAAGGTTCAACGCTCAAGAGCGCACCATCAAAACCCTAACTACTAGCCCTTTCAACAACACCTGTGAAGTAGATGAAGTCTCACTCGAGGTAGAGGCAGGGGTGGTTGCAGGACTCCAGTGTCTGCAACCTTAGCTGGGACACAGATCTGTGATTACAATACTCTATCAAGGAACTTAGCAGTTACAGTTTGCAGATAAAACCCTAATTATAGAGCATCGTAGTATTCACCTAGATCTAGTATATTCAAGTACTAAACACATTCACATAGGTTGGATATAGCATTCATTCATATTATTTAGTATTAAGATATCATATCAGATTAATCTAAGCATACATCATTAATCATATGAACAATGAAACAACCATAATGCAAAAAGAAACCATAACAAAGGAGATACGTGGTTCACCCCCAGCCCAGGGCTATGTCCACCAACTCTTATTCTCTTTTATTGTCTTCTGTCAATATTCTACATGCACAGAGCCATGAGATCTTACTCTGCATAGGACAAGAGATATGCACACACTTTGCTAGATCCTCCTTCCCAGAGTTACAACACAAAGCCTTTTCATAGTCACTTTCACTTAGCCTTGCAAGTCTCACACAACATTCACAAAGTATGTACAACTACTACTTGCACTTAACACTTAGCATCACACACTTGTGCCTTTACTTACATTGCCTAGATTTCTATTTATACATTAAAAAATGGTCCTAAACATGGGTAAAACCATGGGCCGACATCCCCATACCCGTTACATAATCCCAAAACCCAAAAATCCCTAAACAAGGGGATGAGATCCCGTGATCTCCACTTGGACTTGCGCTATGCCTTTGATAGCCTATCGAATTCCCAAAATAGGTCAAAAGTGACCAAGGATCTCCAAAACTTGGTCAAGGGCCAACTGGCCCCCAAAAATCACCTGTGACTCATCCTGAGGCACTCTTCTCTGGGTATCTCTTCTTCAAAATCCTCGAGCATAGATCGAGCTGCATCGACCTGTTGTTACACCAAGGCCTCCTGCTCGGTGAACTCTTGGATAACTACTTCGTTGACAGGTCCCTCTAAATTTTTTTTGACTATAGAAACTACTTTTTCTAGCTCTACTCCTCGGCCTTCAATATCCTCAAATAGTTGGCACGCTTTGTCCTGGAATGGTTGGAGCCTCTGAGTCACTTCCATAAATTTACTTTGTATGGTGTGGACTTGTTGTTGAGAAATGTAGAGTTCTTGGGATAGCATCATCCTTTCAACTACTGACAAGAGATTCAACTATGCCTGTATTGTTGTTTCTTGTTTCTTTTCCTCCTAGAGCTATGACTCCAGTGCCTTTAGTTCAGGGTCTTCAGTAATTTGTTCGTAGGTTTGTGCACTTCTACTGCTAATATGTTTACATTCCAGAGTGAATTCTCTGATCCTCTCAATTGCGCTCCTGGTAGTGGCTTCTCTTTGGTCTCAGACATCCTATGGGGTACTTGGCACTATTCATAGCTCTAGGTATGGGATTCTTTGTTGATTTTGCTAAATAACTTCTGTAAGCTGTGATACTCGCTGCTCCACTGGTTCTTCCACCTTTTTCTCTAATCCTGTCATAGAGTGAAGTTCTCTACTGACTGCTTCTTTGAATTCCATCTTCTTTGCAAGAAAATTATCTTTCTCTTGCTTGACCTGCATTCTCTCCTCCTCGAACTTGGTGTGGAGGTTATCTTTCTCCTATTGTGCAACTTGGATTTTCTCTACCATTTCCTCTTGTTCTTTCTTTAGGGCCACTTTGGCCTGTTCTTTCTCTTCTTGCACTCGACAAAGGAGAGGTTCGGTCGCATCAACTATTCTACGGAGTTGGGCAGGCTCATCTCCCAACTTTTATTCTTATGATGGTAGGGGCACAGTGGATACTGTGCAGCTGGAGTGAAGGGCCTGTTGTACCCCTCTTAGTTATGTCTCAATATTTTCATACATGGTTGCTTGTTTGGTCTTAGTGTTTTTCATAATATCCTACGAAGCATCTGATATGGTTGCGATGATGAAGTCGAAGTCATTGAGCATGAGAAAAGTATGCATCTTAGTCTTGGTGGCTTTGGATTTCTTCCGGGAAGTAGGTTTCATGGGTGAAACCTTCCTTTTCTTAGAGGGATCATCCTCATCAACATGATCCCTAGGCAGTGTTACTTCGCCTAGATTCTATTGATCCTCTTTTCCATTGGTCTCTTCTTTATTTAATTCGTCGTCACCTCCTCGTCTAGGTTATTCTGAAGCAGTTTCTTTTGATGCACTGCTAAGGTTTTGTACCTCTTCGGTCTTCTTCCTTCTGCTGGTTCCTAGTGTGTCATGTTCTTCGTGAGTGGCCTCCGAGCTACCAATTAGTTCAAGATCATACATTTATGTAGGGTCAGCTGGGATAAGGAGCTCTATAGAC
>JZKD02S0180263.1:597558-614565 GCA_000966675.3 Picea glauca
ATTCTTTACATCACCTTCCCTTTGAAATTTGCCATATATATCCTTTGGTTACCTCAGTCACCTATAGATATTCAATATTCTCAAGTGTGATTAAAATGAGAAAGCCTTGCCTCTGCCTTTTACTCTCCAAGTAGCTTCCTTAGAAGCATCTTCTAGGCCACTAATTAGTTCAAGATCATACATTTATGTAGGGTCAGCTGGGATAAGGAGCTCTATAGACCATTCCTTATTTATATCTTCAAGGTCCTCTTATGTGATATTATAATATGACTGAAGTTCTTTTTTATGCTTGTCTGGGTGCGCAGTGATATAAATAAAGTGTCGATCTGCACAAAACTTCATGAGGGGTATGAATTGGTGCAGGGTGGTCGGCTTCATACGGGGGACAACCCCAATATCCCTCTTCAACTAGAGATAGTATTTGTGGAATACTGCATTCGACTACCACTGTTTTCCCATATCGATCAAGTACCAAAGCATGGTGAACTTCACAGCGAGTGGTTCAAACGGCTCAATGTCCAGGTAGGGTGCACTTTCCAGCATCTCCCAAGAAGTAAATGCTATGAGGATCAAAATCTAGCTAAAATGGAACTCATAGCCATGATCTTGAGCTTCGTGCCAATCCATTTCGAGTTGGTTGACTAAATACTTCACCTAGTTCATTTGTATTCCTTCTACACATTTTTTGACGAGGTCAACAACAAACCCTGTGACCTACGTAGGTCTATTCTTTCTCTCCATATTTCCTGGGATCAACTCGCAGGCCAGGCACACTATGCCATTCTAGATGGAATCTACCTTGTAGCCTTGCATCCCCTTTTCTACATCGCCATATGTTTCTTTAATCCTATGTTCCAGTGCGCAGTCCACAACCTTCCCTGGGTAGATATCTTGTGGGTCGGGTCCCTGCATGCTCAATCTGGTGATCCTATGGATCAATGTCGGATCGACTATGATGCGTCTATCTATCCATAGATAGCCACCATGGTAGCATGATAGCAGAAGCTTGACACACGCGTTAGCCTCCTGGTGCCTTCCAAAATGTGTAATCTTCATCACATTCAGGATGGTGGACTGCACAAGGTTCATAGTCCATGGTTGGGGGATAATTTTCAATTTCTTCCCCTTCGTCCTATTCAAGTATCTAGGAGGATCAAGCATATTGTAATTCTTGCAGTCCCCTAGTCTGAAGTCGTTGATTTTATCCTGCTACGTTCTAACTGCACGTAACCCGTTGGGGAGGTACGCAGTAACCAGGGTGTAATCGAAGTCTCTTGATACACTATCATGACTCACCGTGCCAACCAGAGGCGAGATCTAGTCGGGCAGTATAGTCAGGATTAACTTCACATTTTCCAAGTCATATCGATGTTTGGTTCTTTTCTCGGGTGCAAATCAGTATGGTCTAGATCCACGAGAAATCGATGAAGAGGCTTGTAGTCCTCTCATCGAGGAAGCTTGAATACCTATAGACATTACTTTTTCAGCCATTAAATCGATGATAACTTCTTTGACCTACTTCTCTATGACATTGAGTTCATCTGACATGCATTCTCAGATCAAATAACTCAGGTGGATGAATGAGTGCTCAAAGAAATAGAATAGGTGTAGATCTCAATTAACATGGCATGGTAGCAATGAGTTCTTGGATACAATTCACAAAAGGTTTTCTCTGTGCAACAATTGACAAACTAATTAGACAATGATGTAATGAATATTGTCCGACGGACAAGAGGCCTTCATCAATGTGGTTTTTCCCATTGCAGTGTAGTACCAATGGTTTGATGTTGAGATTTCTGGTCATAACTGTTGTTCTAACTATTTTAGGTGTCATTCTAATGGTCATGATGCCTTGAATGGTTATATTTCTTCACCATGGTGAAGTGCCATGTTGCATTGTTCTGATATCTCAGTGAAGTTCCAGTTTTTTAAACCTTCCTTCTATGAACTCCCCTCTAGAACATTCTGCAACTTTTCTATCTTTGCTCTCTTCTTATTGAGCTTTCTAGCTTTATTCCCCATGATATTTGTCTCGGTATTCCTCTTTCCATTCTGATTCTTATCTCCTTTTGGCATAGTAACTTCACATTGTTGAGATTCTTTCATAGGGTTAGAGAGTAATACTTATTCTTTGTCCGGGGTAAGTACTCCACTCTTCTGCGAGTCTTATTGAGTTCTTTCAACTTTGACATCCAAGTTTTTGGTCCTAAACAACTTCGATATGTTCTCTTGTTCTGCAATCAAGTGCGTTATCCTCCTAGTCATGAAATATTTTAATTCTTTCTTTTTCTGTTCTAGAGCTTCCACTTCTTTTCTTCTGGTCTGATCCTTCTCAATCCAAGTTTTTCCTAGTAATATAGCGAATGGGGCGTTGTTCTTAATAAATTTAACAACCTCAAAATCTTCCTCTGTCGAAGTTCCATGAGCACTCATAGATATCTAGGTGAGTCTTCCAGATAAGGCTATCATCTTTCCTCTGAATAATCCTATTCTTCCTAATGAAGGAATCATAAAAGGCTTTCCTAAATTTTCCCAGGTTCTTTTTGTCATGATATTCACCAGTGTTTATTCATCCAGAACACAGTCAATGTTGAATTCTCCTATTCTTTTTTCTATGCATTCTTTTTCTTTGAAGATCTCTAATAAGTTGATATTTTTGTGATCATTCAAGGTTTCTTTCATTTTTAGCAAAACATTCTCTAATTCTTTCTAGGGTTTTTCCATGGTCTTAGTTTCTTGATCTTCCTCAGGGTTTTCTTGTCTCATATTCATTATTTCAAACTTAACAATTATTCTAGGGAAATCCAAAACTTCATCATCCATATCTTTACAACAAAGACAACTAGGTATTTTACCAGGGCATTCCTTAGCAAGATGTCCTAGTCTTCTACAAATATAAAAAAGGGTTAATCCTATTTTTCTTTTAAATAATCCCCAACATTTCTTGTATTTCGCACTAGGGTCGTAGTAGCTAACCTGCAAAAAATTCTTTCTAGGATCCTGCATCCATTTGTTAGTCCAAACATTCTTTCTATGCATAGGAATAACATATCTTTCACTATTCTTATCAGATCTAGTCATATCAAATATTCTTTCTTCTAGTTGTGCCCTAGTTTTTAATCTAGGACAAAACTTACCAAACATACCTAGATCCATGCTTTAAAAACAAAAATTTCCTCTTGTCTTACCTTTTCAATCGAAACTTTTCACTGTTCTTACCTTTATCAGAGCACACAAATTTCAGATCTAAAAATTTTCACTACTCTTACCTTTTTTAGAGCACAAAGCTTCATGATATTACCTCTTTTCTTCAAATCCACTTCCTTTCTTAGCACAGAGCTTCAAAAAATATAATATTGTGCACTAAAGAAACAGATCTACACACAAAGATTTCTCTTTTCTTCATTTCCCAGCAATCATAGTTTCAGGTCCCGACAACGGAACCATTTGTTGGCACAGGGGCAGAACCAGGGTTCAATGCTCAAGAGTGCACCAACAAAACCCTAACTACCGACCCTTTCAGCAACACCTGCGAAGAGGATGAAGTCTCACCCGAGGTAGAGGCAGGGGTGGTTACAAGACTCCAGTGTCTACAACCTTAGTTGGGACATAGATCTATGATTACAATACTCTATCAAAGAACTTAGTAGTTACAGTTCATCAGCATTTAACCAGTATCTATTTCACAGATAAAACCCTAATTACATAGAATTGCATTATTCACCCAGATCTAGTATATTCAAGTACTAAGCACATTCACATAGGTTGGATATAGCATTCATTCATATTATTCAACACTAAGCTATCATATTAGATTCATCTAAGCATACATCATTAATCATATGAACAATGAAACAACCATAATGCAAAAAGAAACCATAACACATGATATACAGGTTCACCCCTAGCCTAGGGCTACGTCCACCAACTCTTCTTTTGTTTTATTGTCTTATATAAATATTCTACATGCATAGAGACATGAGATCTTACTCCTCATAGGAAAGGCGATCTATGTGCACTTTGCTAGATCCTCCTTCCCTGAGTTACAACACAAAGCCTTTTTATAGTCTCTTATAGTCACTTGCACTTAGCCTTGAAATTCTAACACAATATGCAAAAAGCATGCACAACTATTACTTGCACTTAGCACTTAGCATCACACACTTGTGCCTTTACTTACATCGCCTAGATTTATATTGATACATTACAAAATGGGCCTAAACATGGGTAAACCCATGGGTTGGCATCCCCATACCCATTACATAATCCTAACGCCCAAAAATCCCTAAACAAGGTGTCGAGATCCTGTGATCTCCGCTTCGACTTGCGTTCTGCTTTCAACATCCTGTTGAAGTCCCAAAATAGATCAAAAGTTACCAAGGATCTCCAAAACTTGGTCAAGGGACAAAAATCCCCCAAGCCATTACTCAAGTTCCCTTCTTCTACCCCCCACCAGGAGTACAAGATTTTCAGTTAGTCACAATGCTTACCCTTCCCAACATGGTGCTCACCATTCTGGTATGGTATCTATAGCCACACACGGTGGTTCCTCAAACATCCCTCCCTCCCCAATCAGATGGAATCCTGATGAAGATTCCACTACTAACTCCGACCACACCACCCTCACCCCTAATTGCTATCACCACCGCTACGACTGGGAGAATATGGAAGAATAAAGAACTCCCTGCTCCACTTCCTCCCCGAGTTCAAACTCCTTGCACACTATGAGAAAGAGAGGGACACCCCACTAATAAATGTCCTTCTCCTCTCGAGTTACACAATTTGATCCAACTCCCTCGAGCAACCACATTGCTCGTCACTCCACCAAGAACATCTAGAACTACCATTGTGTCTCCCATGACAGGCACTAAAGGGTTGTGAACCAAATTCACATGTGCCATATGTTTAGAGTACGACCACTACACTCATCATTGTCCAGACCTTTTCGAGAGACACTGATGGAAGTACGCCAAGCCTTTCAGCAAGAGTCCTCTCCACCAACACCTTCAGGTACCCATGTCACCAACATCCATTATGTCTCGACCTCAGTTATCGAACGAATGAGATGCCCTTTCTCTCTTTGTGACTCACTTGATCATTTCATGTACCGGTGTCCTTTGATCATTAAATATAGGCGTCGTTAGATAACCCTTATTCAAAATCCTTCGACCGCTTCACCTTCTGTGATGCTAGTGATTTCTCCTATAAATCCTCCAAATAATCTCATCGATTTACTATAGCAGTCGGTACAAATGAGGTGGCATTGTGGTCCCCACAACCATATATAGTCCCTTTTTCCAAACTTCCACACTCAGTTACAGGAGCTTAGAGTATTTATTTCCCGATTCGTCTTCATCCATGGGATTAGGATCCTGCCACCTACACAGTCACATTCCCCATGTCACCATATGTACTTGGTCCTGGGGGAGAATTTTTCTTAGATCACATCTCGGTACGCATGCACATGTTCAAAATTATCAAATAATTGTTATATGTTCTTTATCTTCATATATTGTTCATGTCAGGTATTTGGTTTTAATTTGTGCAGGTACGTGGTCTTCAAAAACCAGCACAACCTCTTCAGGTATATGATCGACACTGGCATGTAATAATTTCGTCTGAATATCAATTGAATCTCCCAATCACACCCTCCGAAAATTACCTTTAGGGTCCCTACATCTGGCTCTATAGTACTGTCACCTCCATTGCATTTTGGTACTGTCACCTAGTAGCACTCTCCCCCGCATGAGTTGTCCCATTCATAGTCCCCCTTGAAACTTTGACACTCATGTTTCTTTCACCCCCTAGGAATGGGAGTCCCTATAGTCTTACGCATTTCCAAGAATCAGCCACATACTCTTTCTCATCATTTTTTTAGCTTTCCCAATGGACTCCCAGGTTATCTCATCAAAGTTCTATTTTGACTGCACCTCTGTAGTATCATTAACCCTCCATTTCATCCACAATTATTTTTCTCATCTTCATATTTCCCTCCATTCATTTACCTCATACAGAAACCCACCCATGGGGCCCCCACCCTCCACCATTTCTCCATGAAACTTGCACCCTCACAAGCCAAGCCATCTTGCACTGGGGCACCTGTTTCTGTATCTATACACTCATCCCAAATTATTCTTTATTTATTTGGTAATTGTAAAAATCCTTTGTTTCCAACATTTACTTAACTTTTTTTTGTCACCCTTGACAACCTTCTCTTTACGGAAAAGAAACCCATGTCACCCTTGGTCGGGGCATTCACTATTCTCTACCCATGTTGACATCATCCATCAAACTCGAGTATCACATAGTCCATGTACCCTTGATCTTTGAGTTTGTCCACTTTTTCATGTCTCTAGCACAATTTAACCCTATGTTTATTCATCCTCCTGACGGTAGATACCATTTCATTGTTGATGAAAAATATCCTTCACACATACCCCCAACCAAGGGAAGTCTTGAGTCTCACCACATCTTGAATTCATTCATGTTCCATATCATCTCATCATCTTATTTAATGGATTTCATTAAGCCCTTTGTTTCTTGGAGTCACGTCTCCTTTTTTGTCGACATCAACATAGTTTTCATAAGGGAGACAGTATCTTGAATCTCATTACCTTTACAAGGAGGAGTCTCAGACGACACAGAGAGAACCATCATTGTTATCTGACGTCATTGACCCACATAACATTCGACTTCAACAAACTCTCATGTTACGGTGAGTCTTACTATGTGAACATTGCAATTGTTTTATACTAGGCGAAGACCTCTAAATTTGTTAGGCCATTAATGCCTACGAATCATCGACACTTCTTATAGGCATTGTTTCCTCTTTTCATAGTATGTTCACCTTTAGAATTGTTATCTATTGTTATCAAACTACCTTGGAGGGCACTGCAGTTATCTACATCAGCATACAAGTTTAGTTATTTTCTTATATTTTTGAGTTACATGACATGAGCATGGGGCATGCCCACCTCGTTTGTATACATATTTTATTTTCTCTCCATGGAGATAGATTTCGGTCTCACAGTTTCCCCTCTCCCTCCGATAGGATCTCTCTTGTAGTTATTATTATCACTCTTCATTACAATGGTACTCTCATTAGAAGAAACATTGACGTATTTCGGCTATACGTATGCTACTAACCTCACACATTAGGGGGCATATGTTATCATTGAAATTTCATCCGGAACATTGCGTGCAAATGGTTACAGAAATGCAACACTGCCAAACACTTATTAGTTCACCTGAAGAAACAAAAATACATTTCCAAGAGGCAAAAACCATACAACTGGCCAAAACTTGACATGCATTGAATCACTAAAAGAAGCGCGTGCATAGTGCGCCGGCCAAAGAATCCTGTAGAGTTCACAATGCGCCATATGTGTGAATGTGTATGAGAAAAGGCATGCACTCTTGTGAACGGCGCATTTATGGTTCTTTTTGACCCCTCACCCACTTATGGAACAACTCCTAACTTGATTTGACCTTCATATCTAAGTTGAATCTGAATGGGGGGTTGGTCAAGGACCAAAGGGTGCCCTAAAGGACCCCTTGTTCACAATAAGAAATAGTTGGATATTGCCTCAAAGACATGATATAAATAGAGGCCATGGGTGCACTAAGAATTTAATAATATCATAGTATTGTTATGTTTCCTCAATCCTCCTTCAAGAATCCTCTTTTATTCTTGGAGCATTCTAGCAACATCCCAATAGGCCATTCCACTTACCTCTTGAGGGAATAGGCTTGGATTTCTTCACCATTTGTTTTCTTTTTTATCATTGTAAGAAGATCTCTCCAACATGGAACTCAAGATCCCTCCCAAGGAGGAAGAGGATATCCATAAGTCCTCCTTTATCTATGGTGTTTTGCCAACTAATATAGTTATCCATTGGTGGCATAATCTTGTTCATTTGGTTGATTGATTTTGGTTCAAATTTTCTTATGCATTTTAGTTTTATTTTTTTAGTTGTTTTTAGTTTATTTGTAATGTAGGAGGTTTGATTTTTTTCATTTCTCCTCGTAGCTCATCCACCCCATACCTCTTGTGCTTCCTGATAGGATATGGACTTGAGATGTTGTGTGATATCTTATTGGAATGCCTCAGGGAGTGGTGGTGATGTATGCTAACACTTCTAGTTCTTCTTTTCTCATCAGAAGGCCCGTGACTTCCATCTTTTTTTGAGACACTCTCCTTGTCCAATTTATTTTCTATTCTATTCAATCTTTGCAATAACTTCATGTTGAAGTCATCCTACTACTCATTGGCTTTCATAAGCCTTTCATTATCAGCTTTATGGATTTGGACATCCTTCTACAAATTTTTAATGGTCTCTGTTATATTCATGTTTTCATTCATTTCATCTCCATGTCCATTGGAGTTTGTTCCTTCAATGCCCAAATAGACATCCATCCCTCTAATATAATCCTCCTGATTGTAAGTCCCCTATGCCTCTTCCATTAATCTGGAATCTGTGTTGTTCTTGATCTGATCTAGTTGTTGTTAATTATTCAAAATGTGCAGCCAACAAAACTTTGTCAAGCTAATTGTTTCAACAATTTCATGAAAATATGAACCATTCAGGTTTAATAATATATATCATAATTATTTCTTCTAATTTCCTAGAAATTTGAATGTCGAGATCAATTTTATGGGTGGAAATTTATATTCCACTATCCAAGAAATTTCCAATTCCTACTCCCATGCTCAGTTCTGAGTCTCGAGCAAAAAGTTATGGCTATTTGAGATTTTCCCATTAAATTTTTCTGTTCATTTTTCAACTTAGTGCAATTCTGCATTGTAATTATGCATTTTTTCACCTAGTCCATTAGATTTTTGAAGGATCTCAATTGAGTTTCCTCGTATACATATTATGGACACTCTGTCCAAGTTTCATCTATTTCTGGGTTCTTGGCTGCTAGTTACAGCCTGCTAAAGTTCCAAACCAAAATACTATATTGTAATTGATATGCTACAAGTACCTTATTTTCCATATTAAACACTTTTAGCAGGCCTAGAAATTCAATTGAACTTTGGTATTGTCTTCTATGGATCAATATCTTTCCATTGACTATTCCTGTGCCTCAAACTGATTCCAAAGGAGAAATTTATGACTCTTTGAAGTTAGTTGGGTTTTAAAATTTGCCCTTCACTGTTTGTGTTGTAACTTTCTCATAGAAGCTCAGTTTGACGAATGGTTTACACCATTAGAAATATCTCTTCGAGCTCTATTATTTGAGCTACAAAGAAAAAGTGTGCCATGGAACATTTTGTACCTTGGCACACTCTGTTCTTATGGTTTTTGAGTAGCTAAAAACACTCTGAAGGGCCTCTAAAACGTGTTGCAAAACAATGACGTTCAAATGATATAAAACGTCGCAGAAAATCATTGGTTTTCTGTTGTTGTTCACCCTTGAAACAACTTCGTGCACAAAAATTCCAACCTATACACCCATATTTACCATGCACAACAAAAACAAAATGTAAATCATTCTCCACGCACTTATAACCACTGTGTATCACTTCTCTGTTGCACTAATAACTTGCGCACACTTTTGTGTAACACGCCAATATCCACCACATGCAGTTTTTTTTTGTATTGCGCACTGATATTCTACGTGCATTATACTCTATGTGCTACACCATGCTATATTTTAGTACATATCCACCACGCACCACTAACTAAACTATCGCACGACAACATATACCCCTATTGCGTGCACACCAACAAAACTCCTCTGCGCTCTACCAACACTGTGCACACCACGTGTGTAATTGTTATGTGTTTTCACACCATACAATTATAAATTTATCATGTGGTCCTGTACACCAACATTTTTCCACGTGGCGCTAAAATTTAGTGTGCACAACCACACACCAACATTTTTTCGCGCCGCACCGAAATTTATCTCACACACCTGCACACTAACATTTTTTCACACAGTACCAAAATTTATCGTGCGCACTAGCATGCTAATATCTTGTCATGCAGTGCCAAATTTTACCTATCATGAGATTTTCACTATGCATCATACATTTTTAGTGCGCCCATCTGTGCACATTCATTTTTATGCGCATCCATTCCTCGTGAATTCCGCTACAAAAATTGGAGCTTTTTCTTAATTGTTTCCCCAATTTACCATTGACATTCTGCAATTATGAAATTTGTTCAATTTCACCCCGATAACACCAGTTCAACTTATGCAACAACAAATCGTTGTAAGTTGACATTTATGGAACAAATTTATCCAAAATCAATTCACGAATTGAGAGTTTTAACCACTAAACTCACTCCATCTGTCATGGCTTCACTGTAACTTCAAATTCGACCCATTCTAGATCCGAATTTGCTCGAACATATATTAAATCAGGAATATATCATCACTTGGACAAATTTCTCCATTTTCTCATGAATGTAACAACAAAAATTGGGGATTTTCCCCAATTGCGCCCATTTTTTGTTACTTTTTACCATGGATGCTCTATAACACAAAATTTGGCCACTTCGAAATCAATCATCTATGATATTTCGCTTTATCTCACTTTCTCGTCCCATCTAGGCTCAGTGTTGAAAACTGAAGCTCTGATAACATGTTGTAACATCCTCGACCATCCATATCGGGGCATACTATGCCAAATAACTCTTTCGTTCTCTCTCTGTGGAACATACTGTAACATACCCAATATCCAACTAAGTTATGCCACATGAATTTTTTGAACTGCATATAATTAAAATATACACACACAGAACTATTGTGGAAACATATATATAAAACATAAACATACAAATACATTTGTAATAAGCAGATTCACACTGAAATAATAGTAAACATATACATGTAGCATATACATGCAATACCCATAAAAATAAGCACAGTTATAACCACACATATGATAACCCATAAAATAAGCACGTAAATAACAATGCAGCATGTAAATTTATCACACAATTGGCACTTATCTTGATAAGAATGTCACCAACTGTGTGAAAACCTTCCATGAACCTCCCAGCCTTAGACCACACTATTCATCACTCTCAAGAGTGAGTCACCACCGACCTAGAACTAAACTCCACCTACGTAAATGGATTCCTAACCAGGCTAATGGCTCATGGATAACAGGAAAGACTCCATCATAGGTGCCAACTCAAACTAACAGCCTATAGTCCCTCATTCCCCACATGCCTATCCTACCCAGGCAGTGTGCCCCTTCTCTGCTTAAGAGTCCTTCGGCTACCCCACTTCCTTTCCATGCTCCAACAACAGGTCGGACAGGAAGTCTCAACACTGTAGATTCATTTTAGCACCTTTAGGAAATCAATTCCCAACAATTCTCTCACCCAGAGAGTTCCTCACGGGTCGGACAACTTGCCTCTTGAATATCCCACGGGCCTGACAACCCGCTTCTTCAGTCCATCTCTCAAGCTAACCAACTACACTAACACAAAATGGCTATGGATACAAGTTCAGGTACAATCATGAATATGCGAAAGATATCTCACTGGGTGTGTGCATGCTCATGGATGATTGACTGGATAACTGGATGATGGAAGGAATGATTGGAAGAATGATGAAAAATATGGGAAAATGAACTAAGTCCTAACAATATGTATGCATGTCCCCAACTTGACACTTGTCATGTTAGGAGCTACTTTGGATCACTTGTCCCCAACTTTAGAACTTAGGATAATATAATTATCCATACTTTATGATTTAAGAAATATTAATATAATATTCCTTTTTGGCTTAAGCTCCCTAGCTTAGCCCCTTTCCTTAACTTTTAGGCCCCCTCCATTCCCTAACTAGTGGATTTTAGTCCCCCCATCTGTTTTATCATGGTCGGTCTCTGTGCAACGATGTATTTTATATTAAGTATGGGACATATGCAAAAATAGGTGCACTGGCCTTTAACATCTAGGCTCTCTGGCCTAATCAAAATATAAGCATCCTAGCTTATAATAACTGGCTCAACAACCTATAAAACATAGAATATACACAAAAGGCTACCTGGCCTCAAAATCACACACACTTATGCTACTGCGCACAGTATCCTGGAATGTGCAAACTTCCTCATTTTATTGCGCAGTACATGCACACACTATGCCATGAAATGTGCATACAAAAAATGATATCAAACAGCTCACTAGCTTAACTACATTTTCATTTAAATTACAATTGGGTTTGGCCTAGCGATATTGTAGTAGTGGAGACCACACAGAACATACCAGAGGAATAAGTCATCGAATTCAATGATATCACACGATTCAGAGTCATCATGCACCATATGTATGTGAAATCCAAAAAGGATCCTGTGTGGAAATGGTTGCCAACTAGTTATCAGTTGACACTAGAAGACGTGCACTTAATAATCAATGACTGGGAGGATGATTGGAAGAATCCAACAAATAATTTAGGGCCCCCAAAAGAGGATGAATACCAAGACAACTGTGAGGAAGAAGAGGATTACGAATGGAGCGGGAATTTTTCTTGGCCAATTTAAAGTTCCTAACACTAGACTCAAAAGAAAATATAAGGAGCCAGAACAAACAAGCGGGACACAGAATAAATATAAGGTGCAGTGGAAGACCCCATTTTATATTTTAAGTAATTATGATATGGATAGGATTGGGTACCATATCCACGATTCTATAGAGGAACAGTAGGAGGAAGCTACAAATAAGCATGAGGACCAACAGAAGAAGGTCCAGGATCAGTTGGGAATCCTTCAACAACTCCTAGAAACAACAAGCATTGTTAAATACCACAGGTCAGGGGATGGACCATCCACCAGACTAAGGAAAAAAGTGGACAACACACATACATACCTATGACAACTCTCAGGGGAACATAGAACCATACATATTGAGGAATATGTGCTAGAGTTTCCAGTGGGTGAATTGCAGGAACAAATAAAGGTGTTGGGGAAAATTAATATAGTCATATCCAGACTACCCATCAAAAGAGTACATGACTTACAAGTAGAATTTGTGCAAGAAATAAAGCATAGAGGAGACACAATGCATCGATACTTGGACTAAATGAGGGATGAAAGAGCGTAAGTGCAAGAACAATATGAGATGTCCCTTCAACAAAAGAAGGGCATTGAAGGAAACATAGAGGAAGTTATCAAGAATAATGAGGAGGCATAGGAAATGGCCATGAAAGAACTAAAGGAAAAGGAGGAAGTTGAAGTTATGGTGCAGAAGACACAATTTGTTGTACAGAAGCTATATAAGTAAGAACCAGAGGTTCCCCTGGTCATAGAAGCCACTATGTAGGAACAATTGTCGAAGATTGGCGAAGTCATGAAGGGATTCAAGGAGCAGATCGAAGATTTACAACTAAAGATAATTCCTAGAACACCACTAGAGGTGCAAGAGGGTAGGGTGTGGAAAACAGAGACTGTAGTTTCCAAGATCAAGAAAATAGAATATGAATGCACAATGTTTTTTGAGGAGAATGCGTAGGTATGGGAAGAGCTCATGGGAGATACAGAAATGAAGGCCATAGAGGCCAAGATGAGAGAAACACAAGACCAGGTGCACAAGGAAGAAGAAAAAGTGAGTACGTTTCCACCAATAGAGCGTACGAAAACCATTTTGACTCAGCGATAGACATGTGTAGAAGTGGAGAGACTAAGGAACCAACAAAATATGCCACAATAGAGACTCAGACCAAGGAAGGAAGAGGTAGTAAGGGTCATTGGAAGCATTGGAAACTGTTCAAGGTAAGGTCAAACAAGCAGTGGTGGAAGCATATAACAAGCTCACGAACTTGACCCTACAAGCTACAGAGGATATAGCAACAACATAAACTGAATTTTTCAAAGAGGTAGAGGTTTCTAAGGCTTTCACTCAACAATTCATTGTAGCATGTAAGAACAAGAAATAGGTTCGAGTGGCTCAGGAAAATCCACATGTGAGTGTTGGGGGCCTGTTGGATAGAAATGTTTGGGATGCAATAGTAGGAGAAAAACCTAAGTAGAAAGAAAGTGCACAGACGAAGAAAAGTAGTGCAAAACGAAGACACATCCCATGGGAAAATGTGTAGAAGGAAGAAAGTGCACACGAGGAAGATAACACATAGACAGAAGAATAAATCAAGAGAGAGAGAAGAATGTGTGAAAGAGGGATGAAATCAAGACGTTCCAGAAATCTAAGAACAATAGAAAAGATACATGAAGAGCAAAAAGCAGAACAAAGTAAACAACTAGTTAACAAAAACTAGCCATGCCATGCATTGTAATGGGTTATTTTTTGGATAAATAGTCAATGGTTTTAAGCACTAGGTTTTGGGTATAAATATGTAATGGGTTGGGATATTTAGGGGGGGATGGAAAGAGGCGAGAGGCTAAGTGATGTGGTTGAATATTATGCAAGAGTCATCAATGTTATAGTTAGTTGGTAAGATGAAATATGAATAAAGAGAGAGTTTATAGATAACATGGTGCCTTGTGTTATTTACTTGTCTATATGTACTTATGAATGATGTTGCTATGCTTCATAGGAATAGACTTAGTTTATGGATTAATTATGGTGCAATATTCATGAATGAATGTGAGAATATCTGTAATAATCGAGAACATACATAATCTAGAAGAAGGAACAATGACTTAAGTATCCACCTCCCTTTCCCTTGCTACTCTAGAAGCCTAGTTCTTGAAGTCCCAATATATACCTCAGGTGAGACTTCATCTGTGCAAGTGGTGATGCTAAAAGGACCAGTGTCTTGTGGGTTTGGTGGTCATAATTAAAATGAAGATTGGGTCTTACAACCTGTGCACAGACAAGTTAATCGAAAAAGGGGTAATTTGTATTCTGGATATTATAATTAATATGTTTACGATGATGAATGATTGTGTGTAAGGGAGGTGTGCATGCAAGGTATCCAATTCGGATAAATATGACAAGGGTTTTTGTGAATAAAATGTGTTGAGCATTCAATAATTCAACAATTATTAAGGTTGATGCATTCTAATTTTAATGATATACTTTTAGACAACTCATTGCTTGATACATTCACATACCAGAAACTCTACATTACTATGAATATTTCAAACAGGAAATGAAACAATATTAGTCAGATATTGAAATCAACCTCATCCATTCATGAATGAAAACACATTTAGAAGATATATGGAGTCATTATACCGCTAACAGATTTTATTAATATATTTTACAGTACATTACAAAGATGGAAAAGATTGATTTGTTACAATGGAGAAGAAAAATATGGGAATTACAGACTAATACAATAGAAAATTAGTGAATCCCTATAAGCCTCAAGGCTACCCTCTCATAATTTTTCCTTTTTCTTCAGTTGGACTGATTTGTAGACTTTGAGGTTCAAACACTCTTTCACTCTTTATCTATTGATAAAAAAATGAGCTCTTGAACCACAAGGATTATTTAAAGGTATTTATTCATACGAAAACCGCTTCTTGTTTCTTTAAATTGCTTCACAATTTTTTGATATTGCTTCTTGGTTCTTCAATGGTTAAATTTATTTAAACAAAACTTCCTTTCATACTTGTAATTTAAATTATTTCCAACTAAAATCAATGAAGGAGATGTTTGGCTTGTGCCACTTATATGACCTTTTTGACCTATAATTTGTTAAGAACTTTAATATATATACAAATATAATCACCACAAATATTGAATACACAATAGATCCATAGAGAAAGATAGAAGAAACCACACTTTATTATTACCAAACCCTTGAGGTAGGGAAACACCATACAATGGATCTTATTATGGAAGGGATCCTCTGCTCTTCACTTGCCTCTTCAAGGGGGCATCCTCCTATTGAGATACCGCTCCAATACAATAATTCTCTTCATGTCTCATTACATTGCTTGAACCCATTTATATAGTGCTACTATCACCTAAGAACATTCTAGAGGAGGAATCTTCTAGAAGTAGAACCTTCTAAGAAGTTCTCTTACATTTATTATATCTAATTACCCATTTATTATATCTAAATACCATAGTGGGCATTATTTAATAATATAGTGGAACTAGTCCACCTTACATTGAATGACCTCCACTATTATAGTTATGGGCCCTCTGCCCCCCCCCACTACCTCTCTAGCTACCTTACAGAAGTTGTTAAGAAACCTTGTCCTTCACTCCAAGAAGACCTCGCAATTGTGCAAGTTTGTGCTCATTGAATATTTTGTTGAATATGTAGATGTCTTGATAGATCTGATGTAGTAAATGCATCATTGAGATGTCCACACATATCCACTTTCTCTTCTTGTAATGAAGAAGATCCAAATAAGGTTTGGATGAAACTTTGAAAACTATGTGGTCGTTTATGGAAAAACGCTGGAATTTTGTTGATTTTAAAATGATCATAGATTCACTTCTCGAACTTCATTTCAAACGATTTGTTTTGAAATTGGATATTTTCCTAAGAGGAATTCAAATATTCAATTTGTTTCTGCAATTTTTTCTCATAAAATAACAGAATTGAGTCTGATGTGTGCGGCTCTTTTTTTGTCTCTTAAGATGCATACATTGTGCATGGAAAAGTGTTTGCATGTGACCCTTGATATGCATTCCATATATATTCCACATGAAATTCAGAAAAAAAAATCTGAAATGGAGTATACATCATCTTGAATTAATGGAATACTATTGTTTGCAAATACTTGTGTAGAAGACTCTTCAGAATAAAATGTTTGATCCTCTGATGGCTTCTCTTTTGGATTTTTCTGTTCAACCTCCTGCATGAAATCTTCACAATATTATTTATTCCCGAGGAGTATAAAGGAGTGGTCAATGTCAATATTCAATCATTTTTATTACAAAACTTCCTCACCAAGCTTGGCATCCAATTTCATCATTTGACTATCATTTGGTGTGATAATAATAGTACTCTCAAGTTTTGCAAACACCCAGTGCAATGAAAATGGAACAAACACATCGAGATCCATATCCATTACATCAGAGATATGGTACATGAAATGATCATTGATTCGTAGTACTGTACATCTAACAA
>JZKD02S0180263.1:619022-633856 GCA_000966675.3 Picea glauca
TCTTCTAGAAGTAGAACCTTCTAAGAAGTCATCTTACATTTATTATATCTAACTACCCATTTATTATATCTAACTACTATAGTGGGCCTTATTTAATAATATAGTGGACCTAGTCTAGCTTATATTGAATGGCCTCCACTATTATCACTATGGGCCCTCTGGTCCCCCACTACTACCTCTATAGCTACCTAACATTCCACCCCCCTTATGAAAGTGTTGTCCTCAACGCTTGATGTACAACCATATACTAGGGTCCCATGGATAATTGTGGACCATAATGTTGAAGAAGACTGGAAAACCAAGGTACTATGTAAAAAGGAAAGCCACTATGCTGAATTAGTCCAACCGCCATTGTAAAATCGGGTCCCATGTCGAAGTTCTCATGTGAACTCCATGTGGAATATTTTGGAACCCAATAACCAACTCAAAATGATGGTCCAAATACTGACACATTTCATGTGGATCTAAATAAGAAGATCCATCCACATAGTGGAAACGGGTGTAGCGGAATATGGAAGGAATAATACCACTTTATAATATGCAGGATGGACACTGGAAATAATCATTGACTCTCAATTTTTCACATTTATGCTCTCTACAAAAGGTGAATTAGAGTCATCAAATAAAATATGAAATTGGTTGTCATCCTAGAAATGACAACTATCCATATACCAATCATCACAATCGGCCTCAAAATCATACCAAGCATATATTTCTTGATTATATTCATCCCTAAGGTCCGCCATAATAAATATCTCTTGCATTCTATCGAATGAATCTTGAATACTACAAAACCTATCATTGAGGTCGTTTGTGAGGCCATCTACAAAGTCATCAAATCTGTCATCCAATGTATCAAACAACTGGGCTTTCAATGCTTCAGTAATATGTAGAATTTCTTTGAGGGTTTGAGAAGAAATATCCATCTGAGCACCCTATGAAAATTTATGAGCTCTATAGTCTCGTCTCCTTCACGAAAAAACCCCAAAAATAGAACAATAAGTTACGACAAAAAATCGTGCCGTTTTTCAGAAAAACCCTGAAAAATGTTGAATTTAAAATGCTCATAACTTCACTTCCCAGACTCCGTTTCGACTGATTGTTTTTTTTAAATTGGTTATTTTTCCAAGAGGAATTAAAATACCCAATTGTTTTTTCCAAATTCAGCTCATACATATTCATATCAGAACCTTAAGTGCACCACCCTTTGTTTTTTCTTCCCTAGAAAATTCTGCAAAAAGAGAAAAAACTTCTTCCTTTCTTTGGCCAAGGAAAGTGATCTGATACCAATTGTTAAGAACTAGAATAGATCTACAAATATAATCACCACAAATATTGAATACAAAATAGATCCATAGGGAAATATATAACAAACCACACTTGATTATTACCAAACCCTTGAGGTAGGGCAACACCATACAATCGATCTTATTATGGAAGGGATCATCTCATGTTCACTTGCCTTTTCGAGGGGGCATCCTGCTATTGAGCTTCAACTCACAATACATCAATTCTCTTCATGTCCCATTACATTGCTTGAACCCCTTTATATAGTGCTACCATCACCTAAGAACATTCTAGAGGAGGAATCTTCTAGAAGTAGAACCTTCTAAGAGGTCATCTTCATTTATTATATCTAACTACCATAGTGGGCCTTATTTAATAATGTAGTGGACCTAGTCCACTTTAGATTGAATGGCCTCCACCATTATCACTATGGGCCTTTTGGGCCCCCACTACTACATGTCTAGCTACCTAACATAATTTGACATTTGCACCTTAAGGTATCTACACAATTTATTACATACATTACCCATATGATATTACAATTGTTGTAGGTTTCTTCTCATTTCATCCAAATCTATGAATATTTCATATGATGGCAGAGGAATATTTTTAAAAATCAATATGAAAGTGCATAATAAGGTAAAATATCCTACTAGCATATCCATCACATCTTGAACTTTCAAAGATCCTTCCATATTTTTGGACCTACTATCATCATTTATTCTATTATGCAATAACTTCTGATAGTTTTTATACAGGTAGATATCTCCAACACCATCCCATAAATTAGGAAACCCAAAACTAGTTTCCTCCTTGAAAAAATTATTGAATGTAGCTATGTCTCGAGTGAGGTCATGTACTTTGATCTCTGTTCTCTGCAAGGGTTTCTTTATTTCCAAAACCTTCTTGGCCTCTATTACTAGACTAGTTCTATATTCTATATTTTAAATTTTAAGCTCCTCTTTAGATATTCTATTTAGGAACTTAATCAACTCAATGGCCACCTCTAGTGTATATGATAATTCTATGGCTATAATTTTAATCTCTTTAGAAACTTCAACAATCAATTCATACCCATCTTCCATTATATTAAATTGATCCCAAACCTTGAAAACTAGTGATGTTATCTAGTACCAAACTAGATGTTTGGGTCCCTTCAAAGTTTCTTTACAAGTAACCCTTTGTCTCATTTGTTCCAATTCTTTTTCAACCCATTCCTTTGTAGTGCAATTTTTTTGTAAGAGTACCTCCATTCTCTTGGTCTATTCTTATATCTCTATAATTTTGGTTGAACTATTTTTGAGCTTATTTGTGAGTGATTTAAGTTATACTTCGTTCACACTCAAATCTAACATGACTTTGGCCAGGCCCCCATCAACATCTAAATATATGATTAAAACCTTAAGTTATTCAACTAACAGCAAGGCATTTTATAGTTGTTTAGTCAAAGAATTATTTTCTAACTGCTACCTCTCCACAGTATGTTGGCTCTCCATGAGTGATTGGTATAAATGTTTCTTCTCACCATACCTAGTGTGTATCTCAGGGGTCTGTACATGCTGAACATTAGGGATATTGAGATTCTTTTTTAGCACTTTGATCTCATTATCTTTATTTCTCATCAAAACTCCCACAAATTAAGGATTCTTAAGATCTTCACTTAAAAAAATATTCTTCTTTTCGAAGTCAGCTATTTGAATTGACTTGTCTCTTAATGATGTTCTTTCAAGTTTCAATTTCCTCTCAATATTAAGGGCCAATTACCTCATCTTTTTTCTCACTTATAGTGGATTGAAAAACTCCTCTATACATCAGTTCACTAGTCTATCTATGTATCTCAACCATGTCCCTAGGATGATGTTAGGTAGCTAGAGAGGTAGTAGTGGGGGCCCGGAGGGCCCATAATGATAATAGTGGAGGCCACTCAATGTAAGGTGGACTAGGTCCACTATATTATTAAATAAATCCCACTATGGTAGTTAGATATAATAAATGTGAGAAGGCTCTCTAGAAGGTTCCTAGGAGATAGGGAGGTCTATATAAATAAGTGTAAGCAATGTAATGAAGCATAGTGGAGAATATTTTCATTATAACAAGCAAGTGTTGCTTGAGGAGTGCCTTCCTTAAGGAATAATATATGGTGTTACCCTACCTCAAAGGTTTTCTCTATATTCTTGTGTTCATGTTATGGTGAATGGTTTATGGTTTATTATTGGTCTTATTGAAGTGTATTTTCATATCTGGTATAGGTACTTAACAATTGGTATCAGAACACCTTCCTTGGACAAAGAAGGGAATATTTTTTTTCTCTTTTTGCATATTTTTTTCTAGGGAAGAAAAAGAGGGCAACGCACTTCAAGTTCATATTTGAATATTTATGAGAAGAATTTGGAAAAACAAATTGAGTATTTGAATTCCTCTCAGAAAAATACCCAATTTCAAAAAAGCAATCAGCCGAAACAGAGTTCAGGAAGTAAAGTTATGAGCATTTTAAATTCAACAGTTTTTCAGGGTTTTTCTAGAAAAAGCCGTGATTTTCTATCGTAACTTATTGTTTTATTTTTGGGGTTGTTCATAGTAATATGTATTTTACAGGGAAAGGTGATGGCCCTGGTATTGAAACATTCATTAAAGAAAGAAAATAAGCATGGGAAGAGAATTGGCCCCATTGGGTAGATCTCAAATTGCAAGGTGATAATGCCATTTGGTGGAAATCAGTTGATTATAAGGAGATGATGACACTCTCTAATGGAGAATTTGAAAAAAAATTGTTAGACAAGTGGTCTCATGGAAAAAATAAGGATACAGAGAGAAACAATATTTTATTTTCATGTGACAAATCTATATTACAGGTTCATGGTTGTATTCATAAAGATAATATCATTGTTTCTATTAATCCTATTTGCATGCATAATTTTATCAATGTTCAGTTGGTTAATAGATTGCAAGTTCCAGTAAAGACTATTCAAAGCACACAGGATGAGGGTGAAAATGTTCAAATTTTTAAGGATTTAAATATTACCATGGATAAATATGTGTTTCATTCAGATTTTTATACTATGGATATGGATGAAGTGGATATTGTTTTGGGATATCCTTGGATAGAATCAATGGGTACCATTAATATTAATGTGAAAAAGAAGGATTTTAAGTTGTGGTACAAGAAAAAGAAAATCACATTGCAGGATGTGTTTCTCAATAAGAAATATGGGCCCATGGAAGCTAGCAAAGAAGTTATTGTTGAGTCTGAAGTTGAATCAGAGGCAGATTCTACAGAAGGAGATGAAGCAAAACTATAAGAAGGGCATAATCAGGAAGCTAAGGAGGTCATTAACTCAAAGGAACAAAGTGTTGTAGATTTGAAGAAAAGAGAACAAATTCCTATAGTTGTTTTATATCGCCACCCACATCATATAGAGACACAATAGTCATCAAGGCAAGAGCATGTGCATCAACACATTTATGCACCAGCAGAGCACCAGACATGAAACTGATCAAGGGATGCATGGAGGACTACCAACACTATGGGAAGAGCTCAAGCTACAGAAGCAATCCCATGGCAACCCCGACATTATGCAGAGAAAGATCGGGGTGGAAAGGAAGCAGATAGACATCATGTTTGACTTCCATTGGGATGGATGGATGGTCGTACTTGGTACTAGTTGGCTACATCGCTTAGCCGATCATATTGTATGGTTTATTATCCTATTTCGAGGATAAAACATGTGAAGGGGGATGGAATGTAGTATACCTAGGGATGTAATATGGGGTACCTAGGAAGGTACCCAATGGGAATGTAGTTATGTGTTATTAGTGGACGTCATTTACTATATGAGAATGCATTCATTCAATGTAAGGTGGACTAGGTCCACTATATTAATAAAGACCCACTATGGTAGTTAAATATAATAAATGTGATAAGGCTCTCTAGAAGCTTCTTAGGAGATAGGGAGAGCTATATATAGAAGTGTAAGAAATGCAATGAAGCATAGTGAAGAATATTGTCATTGTAACAAGCAAGTGTTGCTATAGGAGTGCATTCCTTCCTTAAGGGATAATATATGGTGTTACCCTACCTCAAGGGTTTTCTCTATATTCTTGTGTTCATGTTCTGGTGAATGGTTTATGGTTTATTATTGGTCTTATTAAAGTATATTTCCATATATGGTATAGGTACTTAATAGATGAAAATCTTTCAGAGGAAAATTAAACTTAGTGGATTTATAATTTGCAAGTACACTAGGTTTAGGTACTTTCAACTCCAAAAATACGAATTTCAACACATTTTCCTTACATTCCATGGCTAAAAGTAATTTAGTCGAAGAATTCACTAGAGGATACATCTCCGTCTTGATATCTTTATTACTTCTTTTGATATCAGAATTATAATAAAGAAATAGGGTTGACTCTGAGAAGATCCCCCTGAAGTAGTTGTCCTCGATTCTCCAACTGACAATAGGGATGATGGAAAAAAGTGTATGGTGAAGGGAGGAGTAAACTCCAAATCAGAAGTAGACCCCTATTAATTGGATCCATCTACTAGTTGTAGTAAAATTTTACCTTTATCCACAATTCTTACATCATTATGGATCCAAATAATAACAAAGTAACAATTTTTAGTAATAAAGGTGTTCAATAATAACAAAATGGAATGGTTAATATATTGATTAATACATTGAATAAAATATATACTACATCATATCGTTAAGATGTGATATGAGGAGGATATTGAATAACTCATATATTACATACTAATTGATTTCATCTTGTCCTTTTCTAATTTTCTCTTACACACACCGACACTTTCCCATATTTAATGTGCGATATTTCACTAAAAGTGAGTCATTAAGGAACTTTAGGGCTGAATGCAAGATAATGATGGTATCTCATGACGTGTTAGTGGCAATGCAAACATGGAAAAACAACTATCTATTAACTTGGAGGGATTATTCAAGGTGTAGTTTTACAATGAATTTGAATATCATGTAAGAAGATGAAATGTAGGAAATTGAATTAAATTTCTGAATATACAACTTTTATTCATACAAATAGTGAATAAATATGTCAAATTTGATTTTTTCTAATAGGGGTATCTTATTTTTCAAACAAAATATAAGGTATATGTTTTTGTTTGTGTGGGTGTTGAGTACCTTAACAAAGGAATTTCATTCGAAAAACTTGTATGCATTTAGAGAACCCATTTTTCTTATGCAGTGTACTTTTTGGAAATTTATTATAATATTAATTTTATATATTTTTAAAATGATCAAAGTCAACATTTCCTAAAATTACAATGTCTTTTCTTTGTGTAGGCTAAGAGGGTCGTAACATGATCAAATATTTTTCTTCTTTTTCATCAAATCATAGATATCAGTCTCCTATAATGTTGCATATAATTCATTCGAGAAATGGTTTGTTATGAGAAAAAACACTATGGCATGGGGTAAACAACAACAGATGAAATGACTAAATAAATCAACTCTAATCCCAAGTATGCTATATAAATGAAAATTCTAACAAGACAAGATAAAGAGTCTACCTCATCCAGACGTTCGATGAAGACCACCATTGAGCACTTGAATCAAAGATTTATACCTGCGACTTGTCCTCAACAACGAATATACATAAGAATATGGTGATAGTATATAATGTTAGCACATACAATAGCATAATCCATTAACATTAAAAAAAAATACACCCATGGAATAATAATTCATATATTTGCAAGATATCAATTGGACAAGAAAATAGTATTTCTATTAAAAAATGATCAACAAAATTGTATGAGTGACAAACTTCCATGTCAACATGTATCGTAACCAAGAAACTAAGTCCCTTCTAGTTGGGCCTCCACCAAAGGCAAGCTCATATAAGAGAGACAATGAGGTTCTCCATCAAAGACGGAAGAGCTTGGTGTTTGAACAATGTGTTCATACTTTAAAGGACAAAGGGATGCAGACTCAATATGAAGTGAAAAATTTTTCCAGAGTATCTTTTCTCTCAAAAGTTGAATTCTCTCCTCTTCCAGCTTTTGGATATGACCCAATTTATAGCCTTCAAATGGAACTGAAGGGCTGAGTCAAAAATTTTCTAGTATATGGAAGGTCAAGGATCATGGATCTCATGACGTGACATGCAAACCCGACACAATTTTTAATTTTGAGCACCAAACGTGATGTACGTGGGTTGTAGTGGTGCAACCTTCGTATATGCATGTTTTATAACTAGTAGGGCATGTGTATGTGGAAAAAATGTTTTTTTAGCTCTGGGAAGTTCAAAAGGGAACTTCAAGTCTGCATAGGGAAATGGAAAGACCTTCTGAGAAATTTTCATGGGGTGAGGAAAATATTTCTATAACATATGCCCCCTAATGTGTGAGGTCAGAGGAGTATCCGCGATGGACGAAATACATTATAATTCCCAGAAGTTGAGTGATGGAGACTGAGTTGGAAGAACTAGTTTATCATGAGAATATTACAATCCATAATGACTTTGTACACATGGCTGTCAATTTTAATTACACTGGAGATCCATGTGAAAATATACCAAATAGTTTTTCATGGCCATGAATAGGAAATACAAAGTAGATACATACCATAGGCTATCATAGTCATGAGAAAGGCCTAGTGAAATCCAATCTCAAAATCAATCTGAAGATATATGTATAGAATGGAGTAGAATCTGATCTACCATTATCACTGAAGTCATATAGGTACTAGTCCAATGAATAATAGAAACAACTCAGGAAAAATTATACTATAAGTTGATGCCTTCAAGTATTCTACACAATCCTCCAAAGGTGAAATTATACATCATGTGAATAGAGGAGTTGAGGTCAAACAAAATGAGACTTTGTTTGATTACCGTTTATTTAGGTAACCATTACAAACGTGAGATATCCTATCGATAATGAAAGTAGGTATCAAGGAACCGAGTACATTCTTACATGTGTGAATAAAGGTGTTGAGGTCGAACACTTAAATAATCCATCGATCATGAGACATTGATGTATTCCCAACTATCAATGGTGGAATAACATGTCATTGGTGAATACAATCCTCTAGGTACTCATAGGACTCTATGAGATGAATTCAATGGAAGGAGACACACTGAAAGGAGAGCATTAAGGAATATCTCATCAATCAACATAAGGTACAAATAAATAGCTTGATGATTTGGAGGACCTCAGACCAAGAATATTTTCATGAACCAATGACCATGTGCATATTTCACATGCACCAGATGCAAGTAGTTCATGAAAAATACCCTCTGAATAACATCTAATAAGGAAAATTGTCGACAAAGGCGAGGGAACCACCAATAAGGATAATTGCATCCAAGACACTACACAAGTTTCAATTTGTGAATATATTTATTTCCTTCAAACACAAGGGAAACCCCCGGTCAGCCACCAATGAGGATATATCAACTATTGGGTTCAAGGTTACCTACCCATAATGAAATTAGGAATAGGGTGCACAGTGGGACTACAACTTCATGTAACTCTGAGACACAGTGAGGGTGTGGCCGACATGCAAAGTCAAGAGTTATTAGGAATGGCCGAAACAGGCTTATATAATTCCTTTAAATAAGAGCATGAGACATATGGAGGACTCTGGCATCATAGACTTGATGATGAAACTTTGTGATGCAATATGCACCAATTATACTCTCCATAGGAACTGGAAGAGTAACCAATCGGAGGAGTAAACTATAAGTAACAATATCAACTTCGTAAGGTCATGCTAAACTCAAACTTTAGATGACAAGTGGACTCAAAAGTTTGTGCTATATTCAAAGGTGACACGACTGCTACCAACATAAGATAATATTATTTTTCCACTCATCTTTTTTTGTTTTTTCATAGACAAATGAATGCTATGATACAAGAGAGGAAACAAGTGTTGCGAGTAAGCAGCCATCTCCAAAGAGTGGAACATAACTATGCTCAATGTAAGGAGGTGCATGCAGGATGTGGGCACTCGGGGGAACGTTTCCTCTTAGGGTACATGGTGTCAAGATGCAAAGGATATAAACAAGGCTCTCCTTGGCTAGTGATGCAAATTGACGAGGTAATAGGATTATAATGAGAAAGTGAGAACTGACAATAGGCTCAATACTACAAGAAAGATAATGGAATGCAATTACAACTTAACTCCAAAGAATGTCCTTTTTCATAAATTTAGTCCCCTAGTCCCAAAAAAGTATAAAATGATACCCAGGAGAACTCTTCTAGCCTATAATGACTAGAGTATTCATTTTTCTAAATTAGTCTACTTGGTCTGAAAAATGGTTAAAATTACACCAAATAGATGTCCTTTCAAATCCATTTAACGACTGTGAAAGAGAAAAGTTCACTCGAAAATCGTTTCTCTTTTTTAGAGAGTCATAAAAGATCTTAACTAAGACTCAAAGATTCTTTTCTAAGAATCATATCATGGGGGAGGCTAGGCCTCCTGTGAAAAACTTCTATTGAAAGTAAGCAACTCATAGATAATTGACACAAGCTTGAGAAAAACCCAAAACTTCCCATGTCGAGAAGGATAAAGTACTTTCATAGGAGACTTTATCTATAATGTATCTAAGAATGCCCCTTATCTGGAAGGATGTAGAGGAAGGAATGTGAGGCTCTACAAGATCATTCCAATCAAAGAAAACCACCCTAGGACTTGGAGGGAGCATACTCGAAGAGAGTGGAATGCTCATTTGTTTAGAAGGTATAGAACTAGAAATTCTAAGGACATGGTCGAAAGACACATCACCCCCCAAAAGAAGAGTGGGATTGACTGGAGATTACATTGGCAATTTCACTTCCTTAGACTTTTCACTCTCCAAGAGAAGAGTGAGATCATCCGAAGATTGCATCAGCATTCTCACTTCTTCAATCATTGGTTGAATAGGATGCGAGAGAACATGGTCTAGAGATGCATCACCCACAAAACCAGGAGTGGTGTCAGTCAAAGATTGCATCGACACAACCATTGGTTGAACAGGATGCAAGACAACATGGTCAACGAATGTTTCACCCCATAAAAGAAGAGTGGTTTTATCCGAATATTGTATCGACATGACCACTATATCAACCAAAGAAGGACTAGAGTTTTGGGAAACCAAAGACGACTTAGAAACTGAAGGGCCCCTAGGAAAGGACCATACTTCTTGTACCACAACAGTAACAGGGAAAAAATGAGTTAGGTAACTTCCTTTCCAAAGTATACCTAGTAACTTGGGATTACATCCTATATGTCTAGGATTCTCAATCGTATGAATACCCCCGATATTACTTGCAGTGGCTGGTGATATTCTCCCAACATGACTTGCAGAGGCTAGTAGCTTGTCTTCAACATGACTTGCATAGGTTGTTGATGAATCCACAACATGACTAGTAGAGGTTGGTGATGTATGTGCAGTGTGACTAGAAGTGACTAGAGTTGTGCCCCTAGCATGAATTACAGGGGTTGGTTACTGGTCTTAAACATGACTTGCAGATCTTGTTCAACTATCTCCAACATAACTAGAAGAGGTTGGTGATATAATTCCAATATGACTCACAGTGACTGTATGTAATATACCAAATATAAAAAGTATGTAGAATAGAAATAAAATGCTAGAAATGGCAGAATAACAACAATATAACCAGAACAATCACCACAATAACACTGAAATGATATAAGAATAACACATAAATAGAACTTTGATACTGAGAGCAATGTTCACAGGCCTCTTCGAGGGGGAAACCTCCAGTCAAGCATAGCTCTATTACAATAATATCCAAGCTAGGGTTCTCATACCCTCGACTCCTATTTATACTAATCAAAAGAAGCATCTGGAGGAAGATCCTTCTAGAAGAGGAAGCTTCTATTAGGTCTTCTTACATTCAAATTATTCTATTTTATTAGAAGGCCTTATTAATATTGACCTTTATTTCATATGAATATATTGTTCTACCTATGTGAGGGTTAGAACCCTAACATGTCCGCCCCCTTAAAAAAAACCTTTTTCTCAAGGCTTGAGATGTGGAAATTGCTACAAAATGGTAGTTGGTTCCCAAGTGGCATCTATTGGAGTTGTATCTTTCCACTGGAATAACACTTCCTTGATGGTTCTTTGATGCAGGTGATGCTCACCCTGGTCCAAAACTTCTTATGGCTGTAGCCAAATGGATCCTTCTTCGGTTAACTCAGGAAGGTTGGTTTGAATTAGCACTTAGTTCCAATCACCGTCTTTAAGCATGAAATGTGAAAAAAATGATATAACTTAGAATGACTGGGAAAATCTAACTGATAGGCCACATGTCCCACATGCTTGAGAATAGTATAAGGAACATAAAATTTGGGTGCTAGCTTCTGACAATGCTTGGCCTTGAGGGAATTTTGATTGTAAGGTTGCAGTCGAAGAAACACATGATCCCCTTATACAAATTGACGTTCAAAGTGACCTTGATCTGCTTGTTGCTTGATGTGATTTTGTGCCATGACAAAATTCTCTTTGAGGGTATGAAGAATAGCCTCTCAAACTTTAAGCGTTTGGTCAACCGCCTGGACCTTCAAGACACCAGGTAAGTATGAGAGAATTGAAGCTAGATTTTGTCATAATATCACTTCAAAAGGAGTCACGTGTGTAGTTGTGTGGTATGAAGTGTTGTACCACCATTTAGCTAGGGGTAACCATTGAACCCACTGATTTTTATTTTCTGAGGAAAAACACCTCAAATATGTTTCCAAACACTTATTGACAACTTTCGTTTGACCATCAATCTGGGGATGATAAGTTGTACTGAGATGCAATTGGGTGCCTTGTAGCTTGAATAGTTCTTGCCAAAAAATGTTGGTGAAAGTTGGGTCGCGAACATAAACAATAGACTGTGGCATGCCATGAAGCTTGATGACCTGATCCATGAAAAGTTGAGTCACCGTGGATTTTATAAATGGGTGTTGAAGAGCACAGAAATGAGCATACTTGGAAAGGAAATCAACAACCACCATGATGACTAATTTATTTGTCGATTTGGGTAAGCCTGTAATAAAATCCATAGAGATATCCCTCCAAATAGCAGGTGGAATCAGAAGCAATTGCAATGTGCCCAGAGATTTGACTATTTCTCCCTTTTTGCATTGACACACCTCACATTCAGCTACAAAATTACGAATGTCTTGTTTCATGCCATCCCAGAAAAAAGAGCATTTGACCCTATCATAGGTTTTGGTAAACCCGAAGTGCCTAGTTGTGGGTGAACCATGAATCTTAGAAAGTACTGTGGATTTAAGTTTGGATTGTTTACTTAAATACAAACGGCCTTTGTATCAAAGCTCATCATGGACCCAAGAGTACCTTGGGGAAGCTGGAGCATTGGACTACAATTGTTGGATCAGCTGTGAACTTTTGGGATCATGTAGCCATTCTTGGCGGATGGCTTGGAGTCAATTTGGTACAATGAAGGAAAGAGAAAAAAGGGATCTGTCATCTTCATATTTTGGGGAAAGTGCATCCGCAACTAGATTGTCTTTTCCTTTTTTGTAAATGATCTCATAATCATATCCAAAGAGCTTGGTCACCCATTTTTGTTGCTCCGAGGAGGAAATGCATTGTTCCAAATAATACTTGAGGCTTTGATGGTCTTTATTAATTTGGAAGTGTTTCCCCAATAGATAAGGGCGCCACAGATCAACCACATGCAAAATAGCCAACATTTCCTTTTCATAGATTGATTTTCCCATATTTCTTTTAGAAAGTTGCTTGCTGGTAAAGGCCAAAGGTCAACCCTCTTGCATAAGGACAACACCAATTCCTTTCCCTAAAGAATCACATTCCAAGAAAAAGGTATTTTTGAAATCAGGAAGCATCAGGACTAGAGTGGTGCACATGGCCATCTTCAAGGTTTGAAAATCTTGAGCAGTGGCTGGAGTCCAAGTGAAAGAGTTATATTTTAAGAGTGTAGTGAGAGGTGCGACAATGTTTCCATAATTCTTAACAAACTTGTGCTATTAACCTATTAAGACCAAAAATCCACGTAAGCTTTTGAGATTCTTTGGGTGAGGCCAGTCTTGAATAGATTCAATGTTTTTAGGATCCACCCTAAGACTGTCCTTACCAACTAAATGACCCAATTACTCGACTTCTGAGGGGCCAAAAGCACATTTAGACTATTTCATGAATAGTTGGTGCTGAGAGAGTACATGGAGAACTCGATCCACATGGGCAAGATGGTCTGTCCAGGTTTTTATATAGATGAGGATATCATCAAAGAAAACTAAGACAAAATGATGAAGAAAAGGATGAAATACATGATTCATGAGGCTTTGGAAGGTCAAGGGGGTATTACACAAGCCAAAGGGCATGACCAAAAACTCATAGTGTCCCTCATGAGTTCTAAAGGAAGTCTTGGGAATGTCTACCTCTTTCATACATATCTGGTGGTAGCTAGAATGAAGATCAAGTTTAGTAAAGAACTGGGCACCACTCAATTCATCCAAAAGGTCATCAATGACAAGAATGGGAAATTTGTCTTTAATGGTAAGTTTGTTGAGGGAACGGAAGTCAGGACACATTCACCAAGAACCTTATTTATTCAGAACCATGACCATAGGAGAAGAATAGGGATCATACTATGGTGGATAATGCCTGCGTTAAGGAGTTACTGGACCATTTTCTCAATTTCATTTTTTTGGGAAAAGGGGTGATGATACAGACAGATATTGGGAGGAAGGCTTCCTGGTACAAGGGGAATGGAATGATCATGAACACCATGGGAAGGAGGGAGTCCCTGTGGAGTGGAAAAGACCACTTGATGTTTAGAAAGAATGGATTGGAGGTCTTGTTGCACCGAGGGTGTCTCTATTGCTTGTATGGCATGGAGTTGGGAAATAACACCAGAATGACCTTTTTTGAGAAGATTTTCTATGCAATGGGAACAAATGATCTTAGGTGAACCAATGGTGATTCATTGGAACTTATATATTTGGCCCTCCTGGTTGAATTGCATGGTTAATTCATTAAAATTCATGAGAATGAGACCCAAATTCCTTAGCTAGTATGCACCCAACACAATGTCACAACCACCCATGTCGATAGAAAACATATGATATTTGAGGTGGTAGTCACCAATTTGGAGAAGCAAATTTTCACAATGCCCTCCACATTTCATGGAACCACCATTGGAAATCATGATTTGGAAATTATTGACGGCATGGATGTAGCAATGAGTTTCTTGGGAAATGCAGTGATGAATAAAATTATGGGTGCTTCCACTATCAACTAGAATGATGAACTTCCTATGTTTGATCTAACTCATAAGATTGAGGGTTTAGGGAGAAACGAATCTAGTGATATAATTTAGGGAAATGACCAGTTTGATTTCAGGAGGTTCTGAGGGAAGGGTTATTGTTGGAAGATTGATTGTTGTCATTGATGTCAACCCTAGTCATGGGTTTTCGACCACAAGATTGATAAAGGTATTTGGACATGAAGGAAAATGCACATGCATATACAACACCCATGAATGGATAGTATACATCATGCTGTTTCCGGTGGTATGTGGCACGTCACAT
>JZKD02S0180263.1:649993-660702 GCA_000966675.3 Picea glauca
ATTGAGCATACACAGTGCGCAGCTATCTTTGAAACAAAAGACTTCCCTGGGTTGATAATTTATGTTTCACTTGGTTGTTTGAAATTAATTAAGCAATTATAGTGACCAACACCATGCAAATACTTGGCAATGGTCGCATGGGAGGAGCGTACAAAACCGTGGGCTGGGGCTAAGCCCCAGCCCGGAGCCGCGCCCAAAACACAAACCATATCAAATTTAAATATATGTGAAATCACATATATAATAAGAACCATTATTTGGTGTGTTGGCAGGGCAGCTCTTGCGAAGACTTTTTATGTGCATGGAGGTCGCGGGGTGGAGTCCGGTGGACTCCCCCATAACTTTTACCATAAACCAAACATAGCATAATTTAACTAATTTTAAAAATATATAGTGTTAAGAAAAACTATGGTGGCGCTTTGGTTGGTGGCCCTTTCCAAGATGTTTCCACAAGTGTGGAGGTTTGGGGTTCGATTCCCATAGACTCCATAACAATTTTAAACAACCAACGTTTACCAGGGTGCCACGTGGAACCACTCCATTTGCCAATTAAATGCCACGTGTCAAAACATGATTCATACACATATGCCAGCTGCCAATTCAGCACTGACACATCATCTCTTGCCATGTTATCATTGTCGTGTGTCAGTTCGTACACCTACCACGTCATCATGTACGGACTGTACAGTTAGCATTTTTTTTTGCCTATTTGGCAAATCGAACAAATCACGATATCTCACTCATATGATGTATGTTTTATCCCGTTCAAAGTGCGTTGGATTCATCACAACGAGGCCTACGTACTTGTACGTTTTCAAGTGATTCTGAGAACTTTGATTTTTGGGCTAAATTTTGACCCCTGGTCTAGATTCTGATCACACCTTCCCACTGAAAGGATTTTGGACCCACAAAAGCTGATGATTATCTTCCTGAGCTTCAATACTCTTCTTCTTCCAAGTTCTATCAACTGATTCTACTTGAAAATTCTTTTTGGCAATCACCTGGGTACCTTGACATGCCTTGTACTGCAACTGGCTATGTCCCTCAACCACTATTCTCTGGCTGTTGTTGACCCACTGTTCTCCTTGTTCTTGGAAGAATGATAGCCTTCCCACTGAGAATCAAGTCCCTCTTGTGAACTCTTTATCATCAACACAATTCACTCTACAATGGCTGCAAAAAAGTTTTCCTGCGACATTTTGTCACAAACCAAGAAAACCATCAATCTTGAAAACAAATTTTATACAAGACTGAAAATGATGCCAACAAAGTCTTTTTCCTCTTCAAGAAAATGGTTGCATATTTTACTTCATCAAAGTACATGGAGTTTTCCTGCATCTTGGTGTACTCAATGTCGACTTGCAAGCCGACAAACACCATCGACTAAACATAAGTCAAAAAACATGATCAACACAACATAGTCGTCAAGACAACATCGACACAAGTCAAGACTCATTTGAAACATATCGACATTCCCAATGAAAAGTCGACATTCATGATACAAAACCATGTTACAATTATGAGTCACTCATAATGAACTGTCACCAAGTTCATTGTTTACACACACACAAAAACACATGCATGTGCATAGCTCTTCAACTCTCCTTCAAGTACAAACATAAGTACATAAACCCGAAACATGTGGGTACATAAGAGATGAAATGAAAAAGATAAATGACTGCAACAAGTGAGTATCATACCCATCTCTTACATCCTCCTGGCAAAGTTGTGCAAAAACAAGAATGCCTTCAAATGAATTGCATTCACATGCAAACTTGCATCATACAAGTTGTGATAAACTGCTGCAACTTGTCAAACTTTCAACAGAAATGGATACATAAGGCTGAAAAGTGCATATACAAACAAAGAAATGCAAGCCTTACTTGCTCAAGAAATCTAACCATTTCTTACCAAGTCAATTCAATGGTGACTTTTTCTATTGAAAACTGTCTTCTTGTGAATCATCTTGACTCACATCAATGATGGAATCTCCTCTTCCATTATTGCCAGTCTTTTTATCCATTTTCTTCTCGTGATGTGGATGAGTGGTTGGATGCAATGTCCAACATTGGTCAATGAGATGACCCCTCTTCTGGCAATGAGTGAAAATGTTTTGCATCCTCCTTTCAAGTTGCCTTTGCTTGGAAAGTTTCCTGAATGTGGTGAATCTTTTCCAACATCTTGAAACATGATGGTTATCTAAACCACAATATGTACATGGAATTTTTCTTCCATTTTTACATGCAAATTTACCATGCTTAACATAATCAAAAGCAACTAAATGATAGGCAGAAATAGATCTTGAACATTCACCTTTATCGCCTTCTTGAGGAGGTGAATTTGAAGAGTTACCATCTCTCCTTTGAATACCAACAAAAATGTTCTTGTCTTCATGGATTTCACAACTCTCTTGTTTCACACATTTGCATTCATATTGAACACATACTTTGCATGCTTGAGGGATTGAACTTGCAACAAAAGTTGTTCTTGGAACTATTTCCCTTGTCTCCTCAACTTTGGAATATGCTCCATCTTTTTGTTCATATCCAAGACCACAATACCTGGGCCTCTCCTTAACAAAAATAGGCTCAACAATGCCTTGTGCATGCTTTCCTAACCCTCTACCTTCATAGCCCAATTTTAACAATAACTTGGACCCTACTCCTCTAGTGTGATATTCAAAAACACCAAAGCATTCATCTTGAGAGGAATTTGAAGGTAAGCTAACATTACATACCTCATGTTCATGCATGTACTTGGTAAGGGTTTCCTTTGCCTCATGGAGTTGAGTCTCCATCTCATGAAACTTTTCAAGAAGCTGGTGCTTCTCATCCTTCATGGCCATCAACTGCTCTTAGAGGAAAATGCTCTCTTCTGTATCTTCCCACAACTCTTGTACCATATCTCTCATGGTTACAAACTCCTTCAACATCTCTTTGTCAAAGAACTTGGATAATGAATATGTATGAGAACTATCAATGTTTGAAGCTTCCTCCATCCTTGCAAGATATCAAATTTCAACACAAAACTTGCACAATAATACCAATAGCTAAATCTCTAGCTATCAATGACAATCACATGAGAAAAAAGTATGCTCTGATACCACCTGATCTGAAAATAGGGGGCTGACTTGTTATGCTATGCAATCACCCTCTACTCCATTAAAATAAACTTCAGGAGCTTGCGCAATGTCTTAGTTATGCAAGAGGTTTATTGTGTCAAGTTCATGCTTCTTTTAAATGTTTATGTGTGATGTCTTTGTAATGTTAAATATGTGTTTTAAATAAATACACAACAAACATATCTTGCAGCAAATATAACCAGAAAACTCACAACAATAACAAGATGATAAAGGAGTTCACCCCCAACTGGGCTACATCTCCTTGAGCCTCAATCAATGGACTAGGCTCTCAGGGATTAGTTTGTCAAATATTCTTTTACAAACTACTGCTCAACTCCAATGGATTTACTGACTGTACCATTAGGTTTAGAATACATAAAAGCCCAAAAAATGACTAATAGAACTCTGAAAATGGACCATGGCTCATCTGGGCATGACCTCTTCTATTGGTGGCCTTGAGCTTCCCTAAGCTTACTTGTGGCCAAAAACACCTGTAAAAGTCCTCAAAATCCTCTAAAACCTATCTCAATGTGTTCGGAGCATAACAATTAGTTAAAAATGACTATTCAATCACAAAAAATAGACTTGGGCTCATCTGACCATGGCCTCCATCAATGGGGGCCCTAAGCTCCCTGGAGCTCCTTGAAACTTCAAGGTAGAAAAAACTGCAAAAGAAGTCTCCAAGTGCCTTTGAAAACTATGCCAATGGATTCATAAAATACAAAAACCCCCAGCTGGGCTTTTTCGGCACCTCATTTGGCCAAAAGATGAAGAAGTTAGGCCTCCTGCCATTTTTCCTCCTTCAACCTTGTTGTCTTTGGTTTGCCAAAAAACACCTGTGTGTGAGTAACCTGGATTTTGGGTATTTCCTGTGCCTAAACCTAGAACATGCATTGTTTCCATAAGTTGCACCATAATATAGCATCGTTAGCAGACCTAGCCCCCAATTCACAGAGGTGTTGGACGCATGGGGGGCCATGTGGCCATGTCCCAGTGCACAAAAAGGGCTACGTTTCAAGAATGAACATAGGTGTGACAAGTGGTGGGCGCATTGGTTGACAAGTTTCTAGGTGAATGTGGTTGTGCCACATATCGGACATGTGGTTGTGGTCATTTAAAACTCCCATGCAAATACTTGTCAATGGTCGCATGGGAGGAGCGTACAAAACCGTGGGTTGGGGCTAAGCCCCAGCCTGGACCCGCGCCCAAAACACAAAACATATCAAATTTAAATATATGTGAAATCACATATATAATAAGAACCATTATTTGGCACATTGGTAGGGAGGCTCTTGCGAAGACTTTGAATGTGCGTGGAGGTCGTGGGGTCGAGTCCGGTGGACTCCCCCATAACTTTTACCATAAACCAAACATAGCATAATTTAAATAATTTTAAAACTATATAGTGTTAAGAAACACTATGGTGGCACGTTGGTTGATGGCCCTTGCCAAGACTTTTCCACAAGTGTGGAGGTCTTGGGTTTGATTCCCACAGACTCCATAACAATTTTAAACAACCAACCTTTACCATGGTGCCACATGGCAGCCCATGCCTGGGCCACATGGCACCACTCCATTTACCAATTAAATGCCATGTTTTGAAACATGATTCGTCCATATCTTCCAACTGCCAATTCAAAACTGACACATCATCTCTTTCCATGTTGCCTCTTCCATGTCATCATTGCCACATGTCAGGTGGTACACCTACCATGTCATCATGTATGGACTGTACAGATAGCGTTTTTTTTTGCCTGTTTGGAAAATCGAACAGATCGTGATATCTCACTCATCTGATTTCTGTTTGAGCCCGTTCAATGTGAGTTGGGTTCGTGATGATGAGACCTATGCACCCATTTGTTTTGAAGTGATTCCTAGAACTTTGATTTTTGGGCTAAATTTTGACCCCTGGTCCAGATTCTGATCACCTCATCTGTAGCAAAACCTGGACATACCATCTTTCTCATGTGGATCGAGTTTTCCATCTACTCTCTCCGCACCAACATTTCTTGAAATAGTCTAAATGTGTTTTTGGCACCTCAGAAGTAGAATACTTGGGTTATTTGGTTGGCAAAGATGGCATTAGGGTGGATCCTAAAAGGATTGAATCTATACAAGACTTGCCTCACCCAAAGAATCTTAAGAGATTGCATGGATTTCTAGGCTTAATAGGGTATTATCGCAAGTTTGTTAAGAATTATGGGAAGATTGCAACACCTCTCACTGCTCTCCTAAAAAAGAACTCTTTCACTTAGACTCCAGCCACTGCTCAAGCTTTTCAAACCTTGAAGATGGCCATGTGCACCACTCCAGTCATCGCCCTTCTCGATTTCAAAAAGACCTTTGTGTTGGAATGTGATGCCTCAAGGGAAGGAATTGGTGTTGTCCTTATGCAAGAGGGTCAACTTTTGGCCTTTACCAGCAAGCAACTATCTGAAAGAAATATGGGCAAATCCATCTATGAAAAGGAAATGTTGGCTATTATGCATGTCGTGGATCTATGGCATCCTTATCGATTTGGGCAACCGTTCCAAATTAAGACACACAATCAAAGCCTCAAGTATTTTCTGGAACAACGCATTTCCTCCCCAGAACAACAAAAATGGGTGACTAAACTCTTTGGATATGATTAGGAGATCATTTATAAGAAAATCAAAGACAATGTGGTTGTGCATGCACTTTCCCAAAAATATGAAGATGAAGGATCCCTTTTTTCTCTTTCATTCATTGTACCAGATTGGCTCCAAGCCATTCGCTAGGAATGGCTACAATATCCCAAAAGTTCGCAGTTGATCCAGCAATTGCAGTCCAATGCTCCAGCTTCCCCAGGGTACTCTTGGCTCCATGAGGAAATTCGATACAAAGGCCGCTTGTATTTAAGTAAACAATCAAAGCTTAAATCCCCGGTACTTTCTGAGCTTCATGCTACACCCACACCAGGGCACTCTGGGTTCACCAAAATCGATGACAGGGTCAAACGTTCCTTTTTCTGGGATGGTATGAAATAGAACATTCATAATTTTGTAGTTGAATGTGACGTGTGTCAACGCAACAAGGGAGAAACAGTCAAATCGTCGGGCACACTACAACTACTCCCAATTCCACCTGCTATTTGGAAGGATATCCCTATGGATTTTATTACCATCTTACCCAAATCGGGAAATAAGTCCATCACCATGGTGGTTGTTGATCACCTTTCCAAGTATGCTCATTTATCCGCCCTTCAACACCCATTTACAGCATCCACGGTGGCTCAAATCTTCATGGATCAGGTCTTCAAGCTTCATGGCATGCCACAGTCTATTGTTTCTGATCGCAACCCAACTTTCACAAGCAATTTTTGCAAGAACTGTTCAAGATACAAGGCATCGAATTTCATCTCAGCACAACTTATCATCCCCAGACTTATGGCCAAACGAAATTTGTCAACAAGTGTTTGGAAACATATTTGATGTGTTTTGCCTCGGAAAAGAAAAATCTGTGGGCTCAATGGTTAACCCGAGGTGAATGGTGGTACAACACTTCATACCATACAGCTACACGCATGACTCCTTTTGAAGAGGTATATGGAAAGAAGCCACCTTTAGTTCTCTCATACTTACCGGGTGCCTCGAAGGTCCAGGTGGTTAACCTAACACTTACATCTTGAGAGGCTATTCTCCATACCTTCAAAGAGAATTTGGTCATGGCACAAAATTGCATGAAGCAACAAGAATATCAAGGTTGCTCTGAACGTAAATTTGCAGAAGGGGATTAGGTGTTTCTTCGACTGCAGCCTTACAAGCAAAATTCCATCAAGGCCGAGCATTTTCATAAGCTAGAGCCCAAATTTTATGGTCCTTATACTGTGCTCAAGCATGTGGGACAAGTCGTCTATAAGTTAGCTTTGCCTAGACATTCAAATCTACATCATGTTTTTCATGTTTCATTCTTAAAGAAGGTGATTGGAGCTAAGTGCCAAATTCAAACCAACGTTCGAGAGTTAGCTGAAGAAGGATCCATTTGGCTACAACCAGAAGTAGTTTTGGACCAGCGTGAGCATTGCCTACGTGAGAGAACCATCAAGGAAGTGTTAGTCCAATGGAAATATACAACTATGGCAGACGCCACTTGGGAACCAACAACAATTCTACAACAATTTCCTCATCTCAAGCCATGAGGACAAGTTTGTTTTTAAGGTGGCGGAAATGTTAGGGTCCTAACCTGCACATAGGTAGAACAATATATTTGGATGTAATAAAGGCCAATATTAATAAGGCCTTTTAATAAAATAGAATAAGGCGGATGTAAGAAGACCTAATAGAAGCTTCCGCTTCTAGAAGGAGCTTCCTCTAGATGCTTCTTTTTAGTATAAATAGGAGTCGAGGGTATGAGAACCCTATCTTGGATATTATTGTAATAGAGCTCTTCTAAACTAGAGGTTTCCCCCTCGAAGAGGCCTATGAACATTTCTTTCAAATTCAAAGTGTTATTTATGTTGTTATTCTTATATCATTTCAGTGTTATTATGGTGAATGTTCTAGTTATATTGTTGTTATTCTTCCATTAATAGAATTTTATTTATGTTATGCATACATTTTATATCTGGTATATTACAGTATCCTACATGAAATTTTCCAAATGGGCAACTGTGATATGTAGAGGGCAGACTTTGGTAGAATTATGATTCAATGACTTGCAATTGAATCATACACATGATACATTGGGATGTTGTTGGACACATAAAAGTTTTAATATTGGTTAGTGGTCATCCAAAAACCATCAGATACATGGTATCAATTGGTTAGTATTCATCCCAAACCATAGATTCAGATATCAATTTCAGTGATACACTGATAGTAGAGTGGTGATACTACATGTTCACCAATTAGCAGAAGACATCAAATTCTTCTAGATAAAATACTTGGAAAAATGATCGAATTTTCAAGCAATCGGGGAATGTTTAGATATTGCATTTTTTCACTTCCATATCTCATCTCTCTTCCAGTTCATTTCCGATGAACAAATTCAACATCCAGATTGGCGGTTTTTCAGGAAGTTCTTCATTGTATCTCAGCTCGGGAGTTTCAGCATGAAGATATGGAGATATACCAACTTATGCACCTACTTTGTTGGTATTGTTGTTTGGAATTATGATTGAGGGGGGGAATGTTAGCCTCTTTCTCATATACAATCATTAAGTCTTAATATACCACCTTTGTATATTTTACATGCTAGGATATAGTTGTTATCCTAATTGTGTTTCTAGATTCGTATATGTCCTCCTCCTACCTTATCTCCTGATGAGGTGTCGATGTGAGAAAAATTGAGGTGGCTTCATTATTGTATTATATATTTGTATCATTAATACGAATACAATGTTGAGAATTATGGCTTGAGGCCTTTTTTGCCAATCTTCTTGTCATAATATTTATATGCTCAATTTATTCACTACCAATGAAAAAGATGATGAGAAAGAAAAACCTCCCTAAAATTCAACCATAAAAAGGTTTCCTATCACTCTGCATGCACTCAACTGTTTGGAAAAATACCCAAGAAGACTCAACAACCATCAAAACTCACCCAGTAAACACCAAACTCTACGAGTAAGCAAAATAGGTTGATGTATGTGACTGCTTAAGAAAAAATCATGTATGTACGTGCCCTGTAGAAGGACAGCTTGTGTATGTACGTGTCTGTCAAGGGAAAGCCCGTGTATATGTATTAAAACACTTCCAGGTCAAGAATAAGGCCAAGAAACTTAGATTTAAAGTAAAAACAAGTTGTCAAGCATTCAGGTGACAAGGAAACTCAAGCTAATATAGAGAAATCGAAGGAGAAAGACACTCCAAACCACAAAATAGAAGATTATCTCCCCATTTTGGTCGTCAATTTTGTTACGGTGAAAATCACTCTATGTCATGGGGTAAACCACAATAGACGGAATGACTACAGAAATCAAATCTAATCCCAGGTAGCATATAAATGAAAATGCTAACAAGACAAGATAAAGAGCCTACCTCATCCGGACGTTCGATAAAGACCATCGTTGAGCACTTAACTCAAATCTTTATACCTGTAACTTGTCCTCAACAACCAAGATAAGCAAGAATATGGTGATAATATATAATGTTAACACATACAATAGCATAATCCATCAACATTCATAAAAAATACGCCCATGGAATAATAATTCATATATTTGGAAGATATCAATTGTACGAGAAAAGACAATTTCTATTAAAAAATGAACAACATAAGTGTATGAATGACAAACTTCCATGTTGACACATATCAGAACTAAGAAACAAAGTCCCTTCTAGCTGGGCCTCCAACACTTCAATCCTCCACCAAAGGCAGTCTCATATAAAACAGACAATGAGGTTCTCCATCAAAGAGGGAAGAGATTGAGGGTTGAACAATGTGTTCAAACTTTAAAGGACAAAGGGATGCAGACCCAATATGAAGTGAAAAATTTCTCCAAAGCATCTTTTCTCTCAAAAGTTGAATTCTCTTCTCTTCCATGGTTTGGATATGACCAAATTTATAGCCTTCAAATGGAACGGAAGGTCCAAGTCAGAGTGTTTCTAGTAAATGGAAGGTCAAGGATCATGGATCTCTTGACGTGACATGGAAACCCAACACAATTTTTAATTGTGAGCACCAAACTCAATGCACGCGGGTTGTAGTGGTGCAATGAGAGTATACGCATGCTATCTAACTGGTAGGGCACATATATGTGGAAAAATATGATTGTTTAGCTCTAGGAAGTGCAAAAGGGGACTTCAAGTCGGCATAGGGAAATGGAAAGGCCTTCTGAGAAAGTTGCATGGGGTGAGACAAATCTTTATATAACATGGTTAAGCCAAAAAAACATTATACAAGAAAGAATATATTCATATATTCTAATATATTAATATATGTCAAGAAAAAAATAAATTAAAAGTAGTAAACATTATTATTTTTTATATTTTTTTGGTATATTTTGAATCTGCACAACCAAATCTATCTATGTCTATAGTTTAGTCAATAACGAAATTGTGTATCCTATAGAAAAAGAACCTCAGAAATAGAGATATGGAGAGGAATTCATAAAAATGGAGGTTTTTATGTATTTGAAGACCGAGTCACTAGGTTTGTCATCTCAAACCTAAATCCAAGGAAACAAAATGAGCAAACATGTATGCTAGAGTTGTCACTCCCGCCCGAAAAAAACTGAAATTTAAATAATGTATGTGTTCTTTAGGAACACATGCATGCGTGTTCCCAAAGTGCATGTGTGTTCCTAAGGCACACATGTGTTACTAAAGTGCACACACATTTCTAAAACACATGAACGTTATTAGGAACAAGAAAATGCACACATTCATGTTAATATAAATTAATTCTCTCTCTCCCCCCCCCTTGTCGCCCTCTCCCTCCTTCCCTCTATATTCCTCTCCAAACTCACTCTCCCTATCCCTCAATCAGTCTCTCCACCCCCTCTCTCTTCATATCTGTTAAGAACCAAACATCAATATAGCATAGAAAAACCTCAAGAAGAGTACTCAACGCCTTGAAAAAGAGATAATATCAGATAATAAGCCTCTTCGAGGGGGCAACCTCCTTT
>JZKD02S0180263.1:668586-686440 GCA_000966675.3 Picea glauca
GGGGAGAGAGAGAGAGTGGGGGATAGATATCTATTTCATGTTAATAGTTCTATGGGGAAAATCTCCCTAATCTAGGTCTAGTGACTAAGCAAAGCCTTGAAACCCTAAAAGACAAAGAATATTCTATTATATCCCAAACCAAACACAACCTTATGATAATTAACGGAAGAGAAGGAAGATAAGAATGTGTACCTTAAGTCCTTATGGATAATTTTGATCCCTTTCGATGGCTATCCATTCCAAGACTGCAGACCTCCTCCCAAAGCTATCCTGAAAACAATGCTATAGAACAATATAGGACAACATATTCTTAATTATAAAGAAAATATAAAGAGTTAGTTATTCATTAAAATATTCATAAACAAAAAAACATAGACATAAATATCTAGTACAAGAAACTTTTTCTTTTATTAATAATAAAATTGGAAATTACAACCTGAATTTTGTTGGCGGCGCTCCACGAACCTCTCCTAATTTCCTCTAATTTGTGTCCAAGTGAACTATTCCCAATACTATCATCATCACAAACAAGTCAATATAAGGGAAAGGGATGGATAGTATAAGGAGGATGGATGGAAGGGAATGTTGAGGATGAAACTAGGAGTAAAATGAAGAAGGCTTGGAATACAAGATCGAAAATTCGACAGAGTTCTCTTGCCTCTGGTTTGATATATACAAATTAACCCCCTAGGGCCCTTTTTATATGAGAAAATGATGGTAAATTTTTTTCCAGAAGGGATACAGTGGGTAAGATGGTTGCAAAACCTAATATAGCCCATAAACTTCATTGGAAATCGTGGGTTTCATATTTGTTTTTCACATTTTAGAGTACATGAGTGGTTTCAGTAGTGCAACAATCATATGTATGCAGGATTTCAGGTATGTAGGTAGCGCATGTACATGATCTTCATATGAAATAGGGCGTGTATGACATACAAAAAGTATTTTTTTGAGAGAAACTCCATCAAAATGGGTTGGCAGATGTATGGATGAGTAAGCCAACAAAGGATGCATAGAAATGGAATTTTGAGTTATAAAATATGACCCCTAATGTGTGAGGTCAAAAGAGAAGATGGTGGTTGATATCAATTACAATGTATTTAATAAAGTGGGAAAGCACTGGATTCGAGTAAACACAAGCAAGTATCTATGAGTGCGTCATTTGAAATAAGATAATAATAATCGATGAGGCAGACATTCTCATGCTCGGCACAAACTAAGCATGGTTGGAAATCAAGTACACTGCATATCCATGTCATATATAGTAATAATGGCTACATGACCAATGTGTATGCCAATAGAAAGTGTAGACATGAACAATACACAACAGATATACATATCTAAATGATCAGACGATATAAAATATCAATAAATATTCAAGAGTCATTAATGCATATGGATGGAGATTATAACTTCATAACTAAAGTAACAACTTCAAGATATTCAAAACTCATGTAGGAGTATAATAGGAATGTAAGACTCACTACTATGAGTTATTCGACATACTATCGTGGAAATATTGGAGGACCTCAATCATTAGGCACAAAACCTCATTGATTTTTAATGTGAACTTGAAAAAACTCTCGTGATGGTTGACTCATGAAGGTCAAGAGATTTATTTCATAATGGCTGACTCATGCTGAAAAAATTACCATTGGAAAAGAGAAAAACAGATGAAAAGACTCATGAAGCATGTTATTGGCATACGTTTGTGGTACATGAGGCACTACAAACTCTCTATTTGTTTGGAAGAGTAACCAAATGGAGGAGGAAACAACTCTATGTAATTTGAATATCTTGCTAAGGCCATACATCCAAATGCTTGCAGAACAAACGAAAGGAAGTGCTTTTTCCAAGGGTAACTATATTGTTTCCAACAAAAGAGAATGATTCCCCGTCCCCTATTTCTGGAATATTTCATTTTTTGTCTTTTTCATGTATTTAACGATCTTAAAAAATAATAAAAGAATGCTACATTACAAAGGAAGAACGAGTGTCATGGGAAATAAAATTGGTTTCAATAACATGGAACATACTGATGCTCAGTTCAAGGAGACATGTGCAAGAAAATGAAACTCGAAAAAATTACTCCATGGGTCAAGGTGTCAGATCACAAGGGAAAACTGATAAAAGCATTGCACCTATGGAATGAACTAAAGGTTTAGTAATAGAAACATGAAGCTGACATTAGGAAAAATATGCAAGGATGATACATGCGATGTGATTATAGAGTGACACAATGAGTCTCCTTCCATGTAATTTTTTATGAGCCTAAAGAAGGTAAGATCGATGGTTTTTAACTTTTAGAGAGTCTGAAAAAACACCACAAGAAGACTCAAGAGTGATATTTTCATAACGTTAGTATCCAGGGCCCGAAAAAGAATAGAATCATACCAAGGATAACTCTTCTGGTCACCAAGGCTAGAGTATTCCTTATTCATGCTTAGTCTAGTCGATCTAGAAAAGGGTTAAACTTATACCAAAGGACGTCTCTTGAAAACCATTTTAACAAGTGTGACATAGACAAGATCACTTGGTTATATTTTCAATTTTAAGGAGTCTGAAAAGAACTTAACCATGGGCTCACATCCTTTTTCATAATTTAGTCCCATGATCCCGAAAAAGTATAAAACATAACTTAGGAGAACTCTCCCAACGAGACATACCTTTTTCCTGGGTAATCTATTGGCCAAAAAAAGGGTTAAAATTATGCCAAATAGATATTCTTTATAAACCAATTAACATGTTAAAGGAACAAGGTCACTTAAGGATCTTTTCTTGTTTAGGAAGTCTAAAAATGGATTAAAGAATACTCCAAGGGGTTTCCTTTTTCATAAATAATCTCCAAGGTTCGAAAAAGAGATAAACCAAAACCAGGGAGAATGTCTCTTTTTCTCAAATTTAGTCCCTCGGGCTTGAAAAAGGATTAAACTTACACCTAAAAATACTCTCCTAAAGAACTGTATCTCCCAGGGCATACCTTTTTCATAAAATTAGCCATCCAGACCAAAAAAGGGCAAACTATCACCAGACCTATTTTCCTTCAGATTTCACTTTGACGAGCATGAGGGGAAACAATATCATTCGAAAATATTTTCAGTTTTAGAGATTCTGAAAGGGGATTAAAGAAGACTCCATGAGGGGACCCTTTTCTTAAGTAATATAAACGAGACCGAAAAGGATGAATGATTCCTCTTAGATGTCTCTTTCAAAGTTTAAGTGAGATTGAAAGACAACAAACCAATATATTAGGGAGTCCCTTAGGTATAGGCCAGAAAAATATGAAGAAGAATGAGGCCTCAACACAATTCCTTGCGGGACTAAAATGACTCCCAAGCCTATAGGAAACTCACATCATGGATGAAAAAATGAAAGACAAGGATCTACCTAGGGAATCCATGGAGGGAAATGATCTACCACCTAATTACGACACTTTTAAAGCAACATAGAAGGTTTTGTGTCACACTTCGGTGGGGTCAATCCTAAGGCCAAATATACCAGGAAATGGATAATGCAAAAATGCAAGTAGGGAAAAATACAATCGATATGCTCTTTTCGAGGTCAATACCTATCAGAACGGATCGATACGATGAATAGATTTCAAAAAAACTACGTGTCTAGGATCCTATATACAAGGCCATTAACACTCATCCAAAAGTTAATAAATATACTATAGATAGAAACTTTGGAAAATAAGAGGTGCTACTGAATATAAAACTTGAAAACAATAAACCTGGATTGTACAATATGGTACAAGGCACCACACAACCTTATGACTCATGCATAGTACTAGTTCAAGTAGTGCCCGCTGCTAGGATCTGACCAAGAATATCTTAGGTATTCAACCTGGAAAGTCTCCCAAAAGGGAAGAAAAAAAAACCACGGTGTAAGTCTTCCCATGGTATATAGTTTGTAGTCATCTCTTCAAGGATAGACACATCTGAAGGAAACTAAATATTCAAGAAATAATGCAAACGAGGAGGATTGAGAGTCCCAAAGGGAGAGCAAAATTTATCATATTCCATATGATAATGGAGGTTCTGGTCAGGGTTGGAAGACTTTATCAGTGAATAATCACAAGCACAAAGGCTTGAGGATCTACAAATAGCAAGATCAGATTCAAAAGGAAACTAGACATCACTTGGACCAAGAGGGGGAAGAAAGGGCTCCCATACCCCCATTGGATAAACCAATGGATCAATTATTGATACCAAGTCTCAAAAAGGAAAACATGAGTGAAAAGGTTCCTACTTAGGAGAAATTGAACATCGATGATAAGACACCACATAATTTACCTGTGGCGAGGTAAAGTCTACACAAATACTAGGAACATATAAAGGGGTAGGGTAAACTAACGTTGAATTAGGTTGGTTATTATTAGATGCCAACTAGTTTATAACGACAATGCTTCTATTGTGAGGGAATCACATCACCCGAAAGAGCATAGAAACCACAACATTCATGGCATATACATAATCATGCCCAAGAAGCATATTGAAATCTAATGGGCCTTGCACCATCATAACATCAAAAAGGATAGTATTCCCACCTAACGATATAGGAAAATAAGGAATAATCCCAAAATATTCACTAGGATTTCTATCAAAAGCCAATATCTCATGCGAAGAAGACACAAGCTCGGGAGATCCCAAATCTTTGCAAGCCGAGGATAAAATACTTGCGGAGGATCCTTCATCCATAATACATTGGTAAATGTTTTTTGAATTAAATTCAACCCTTATTTGAAAGGGTGTAGAAGAAGGAAGGAGAGGTTGAAAAAGGTTATTCCAATCAAAGGAAGCCATTTTAGGACTTGGAGGGGGTTTGCTCAAAGTGAGCAGATTCCCCCCTTGTTCTGGAAGTACTAAATTGGAAATGCTAGGAACATAGTCAGTAGACACATCACTCCCCATCAAAAGAGTGGGATCTACCAGATATTGTATTGGCATGACCACTTTGGTATAATTTATACTCTCCAAGAGAAGAGTGGGATCAACTGAAGATTGCATCGACGTGACCACTTTGGTAGACTTGACACTCTCCAAGAGAAGAGTGGGATCAACCGAAGATTGCATTGACACGACTGCTTCCTCAACCAGTGGATGAATAAGCTGAAAGACAACATGGTCTGAAGTCACACCACACCCCAAAATAGGAATGGGATTGGTTATAGATTGCATTGGCGTGGAAACTTCATCGACCAAAGGATGAAAATATTATGGGGAAACCAAAGAAGACTTATAATTAGAAGAGCTTGCACACATGGACCACAATATTGTTTCCTCTAGAATTCTAGGGCACGTATGAGTAAGTTTATTTCCCTTGCAAGGCTTACAATGGAACTTATGATTACATCCCATCTGTCTAGGTTTCTCAACAAAATCAATGCCCCCAACATGAATATAAGTGAATGGTTTCTTGTCCTCAACATGACTCACAGAGGTTGTTGACAACTATCCAACATGACTAGAAAAGGTTGGTTGTTGAATTCCATTATGACTTGTAGGGACTAGTTTCGTTCCCCCAACATTACTTGCATTGGTTGGTTGCACATCTCCAACATGATTTTCATAGGTTGGTGATTGGTCAATAACACGACTCACAAAGGCTACATACCTATCGCCAGTATGAACAACAATGACTAGAATTTTATCCCTAGTATGGCTTGTAGAGGTTGGGTGTTGGTCTTCAACATGGCTTGCATAGGTTGACGATCTATCCCCAACATGACTTGCATAGGTTAGGGATTTCTTCTTCCTATTCTTCCTCTTTCTATTTCACTTAGACTTTTGATTACTAGTAGCTATACGTTCACCAGATAATGAAGAAGGAAGAGGAGAAGACTTTGTTGATGAAGGAACATCAACATGATTCCCAATATATAAGGTGCTTAACTGAGAAGCGTCAATAACATTATGTACAACTGGAATCATACCCAACAAAACCGTTAGTCCCACATTCAACCCAGGAATGTTCAAAGTGGCCATCAAAGGGACACCAACATTTCTAATGAAATTAAAGCACAAGAATCCCCTTGCGACGGGGTTCCTTGGTTGGTATCGTCAGAAACTTTGGCCATGGATATACTATGCATAGGTTCTTCCTTAGAAGGATCGTTCAAGTCTGTAAAAGTATGACACATTGACTCTAGTAAATCAGTGGTACAAAAATAAATGCATATAAGGAGTCAACTCCATATTGCTAAGAGGAATACCCAAAATTCATCATGAACGGTGTAGTGAGTGGCCTACCACCTTAGGTTAGATATCAAAGAAATGATTGACTAACTTGCTATGGAAAAGTAAGGAGCACATAGCACACCACTAAACGTTCCCTAAAGATAAATCAATCAAAAGGTAGGAAGAACATATTGGAGATACTTCACACACACCCATGAATTATTTTTCCTATGGTTTTCCCTATGTTTATTAGTCATTATTCAGTCTCCTATAGTTTAGGGTGAATATTCCTTTTCCTACATTCTAGGAGAACATTGTCTTCAATTCACACTTTAGTTTTATCAGTTGAGCGGAGTGTATATGCCACATTGGTTTCGTAACCATGAAACATTGGGATCATCACTAGATAATGCACATTGTCCTTGGTATTATCACCAGAATACCACATTACTCATGATTCCCTTATCTCCTCCTCAAATCACTCTCTTTCAGTCACTTAACTAGATACTGGGAGACTAGTTAACTCAGACTAGGTGGCAGTTTACTCCCGTAACTTCTAGTGTGTGTCTAGATCACTCTATACCACCACTATGGTGCATTGGCTTCTCCTCTAGTGCATGTTGATTTATATAGATTATATGTGTAAATTATCATTCATTCATTTGGTTAATAAAATTCTTCCATTCTTTCTCTCCTGTTTCTCTTTCTTCTCATTTCTCTGCAAATTGTGTATGTATTTTTTCTAGCTAGATATTGTCTGTGCAAGTTCATCCGAATTTACATGGTAGCAAAGATGACGGATTTCTAGGAAAATGACACACTAGATTCCTTTTGCAGGTACCAAAGATTGAAGACAGTAGGAAAAATGGAATTTCCAAAAGAATTAATTCTTACACCAAACATTTTTTTTGCATGAAAGGAGAATATGATAGTGCATATTCTAAAGAGAGGATTATATAGTTTAACCATGTACATAGAGACCTAACCCACATCATCCATAGAAAAATCCAAGTATTTGAATCAAATGGATGAAGCATTTGGAACTATTTTCAGTGTGATTTATCCTGAACTCCTCATTCACATATCCTCCTGTAAACCCCCCAATGAATCCTAGATCACCATGGAAGGTATTTTTTGAAAATAGGACAAAATGAGGGCACACATGCTCGAGGTGGAATTTCTCACTTTGGATCCAAAAACCTTCAACAATCTCCAATATTTCTTTACCAAATATAAGGATTTGTTGTCGCAAATCAAGGCTTGTGTAGTTGATAAATCTAAGGAGGAGAAACAAATGGTTCTTTCCATTCTCTCCAAACTTGGTCCAAAAGAATCAGTGTTTGTATCCACATTTCATTCAATTAGTCTCACCTCTGAAGACACCTGGAAAATGCCTTCTCTTGAGTTCTTTATCAAGTCTATGACAAAAGAGCAGAGAAAAATCATAATCATGGGGGAAAAAAAGGCCCAAAGGTGCATGCACTTTCTTTGCAAGATGGTATTAATCATCCAAATCCAAAATCTAAAGATAACTACAAAAGGAAAGCACATGCAAATCCAAAGAAGGAAGGGTACTCAAAGCCCTTCAACAATGCCTCTGGATCCAAAGGTGGAAAGGGAAGAAAAGGGGAGAAATGCACTTATTTCCATAAAGGATTCCATCCAGAATCTGCATGTATGCAGAAATAGATAGATTAAATGGCCCAAATACTTCGACAAAACAACCTTGGAGATCACATCCCCGAGGTTACCAATAAGAAGAAGCTAGAAGATTAGAATCCCAAGAAACACAATTCTATCCATGCTTTGATTTCCATAAGCTCCTCTCCCAATGCTTGGATTGTAGATTCAGGAGCATCACACCACATGGTAACCAAAAAACAAGTCCACTCTTCACTGGATGCATGAAAAGTTCCTTCTATTATGATGGAGGAAAATTCTTAGGTTGAGGTCACTGGAAGAGGAATAATTGAACTCACAAATGAAAGCCTTGAGAATGTGCTACACGTTCCCAAACATTCTATCAATCTTCTCTCCATGTATAAGATGAAAAACCATGGCACTGAAAAGAGAGTTTTATTCACACCTGATGTTGTGGATATCTATGAAATGAAAACCAATTCCAAGGTTGTTATAGGTGAGGTAAATCATCAATCCAGACTCTACTCATTTTCTGAATTTATTGAACCAGATTTTGCATTACTACTTACCCATGCTGATGAAAGCAGTATGATATGGCACGAAATGTTCAGGCATTTAAATTTCAGATATATGAAACAACTTAGAAATAAGGGAATGGTTGATGGTCTACCTGACATCCACTTCTCCAAAGGAATTTGTGAGGGATGTGTTCTTGGAAAACACCATCAAGAGAAATTTGACAAAGGAAAGACTCAGAAGGCTTCCTTTCCTTTAGATCTGATCCATAGTGATATCATGGGCCCTTTTCTGCATCCATCAATCAGTAAAGAAAGGTACAAGCTCATTTTTTTTTATGATTTCTCACTCTTCACATGGACTTTCTTTCTCAGAAAAAAATCATAGGTATTTCAACACCTCAAAGATTTCAAATCCCTTGTTGAAACATAGTTAGGAAAGAATATCAAATCCATCCAAACAGATAATTGGTTGGAGTATGTCAACCATGAGATACATAATATTTGTATTCAGGCCAGGATTCAGTTTCTGCACATGGTTCCCTATACTCCACAGTAAAATGAAGTTGCTAAGTGGAAAAATAGATCTCTGAAAGAGATGGAATCTTGCATGTTGCATGGAAATTCACTTCCACAAATATTATGGGATGAAGAAATTAATCGTGCAACCTACATCCAAAACATATCTCCCCATAGATCTGTCAAGGATAAGACCCCCTACGAGGCCTAGAGTGGCCTAAAACTAGAAGTGACCCACTTTCGTATATTCGTTTCTCGTGCATGGACTAGGATTCCCTTTGAGAAGAGGAAGCAACTTTATCAATGAAGAACATAGGGTATCTTTGTTGGATACCCTAATAGTTTGAAAGGACACAAACTCACTTATCTCTCTTCCGAGAAACCCGAATCATCATTGAGAGCAGGGATGATTTTAGGGGCTAAATTTTGCTCATGGGCTAATTTTTCATGGTTTTTCCAAAAATGAGATTCACTATTTTAAAAATGATTCGCCCAAATTCTATAGGATACAATTATTTTACCTTAAAAATCGCCAAAAATTTATAAAAACTATATAAAATACTTAGAAATTTGAATATTTTTACAAAAACATTGCCAAACCTTTATAGTTGACATATGAAGGATTAGTAATATTCGCCAAGGTTTCTACATTTTAAAATAAATTTCCATCCTTAAAATCATCCCTGATTGAGAGTAGTTTCCAATTCAAGGAAAGTATCTCACATGTACCTTAGTAGCCTCATGCAGACACTTATGTTCTTCCACCTATCAAAGATGATGAGCATGCACATGCCAAATATTCTTCAAATGAGAGTTTTGATTCAGAGGACTCATATGATTCAGATACTGAGTTAGTACAATCAGATGTTGATTCATTTCATGCAGATGTAGATGCAGAACCATAGAAGAGGCCCAAGTGGGCCAAGAATACTCTTTAGGATACATGATATCTTGTTGGGAATCCATATGATACTAAGAGGACTCGATATTATTTCAAGGAGCCTCCTCTTGCACTCACTTCCACTTAAATGATGCCACCCATGAATATTTTATTGTTTCAATATTCATATCCACATTCCTATGGAAAGGTTTCTGGAAATCCTTTTTGGGAATCTTCCATGCAGGAGGAGCACAAATCCCTCCTTGATAACTAGACTTGGGATCTGGTTCCCCTTCCTACAAGAAGGAAACTTGTCAGGTGCAGATCGGTCTATAGGACCAAGAGTGCAACAGATGGATAGGTTAGCAGATACAAAGCCAAGATAGTTTCCAAAGTATTTAAGCATGTGCACAATATTGACTATGATGAGACCTTCGCTCAAGTAGCGAATATGGATTCCATACATTTTTCACTTGCCATTGTGGTAGCCGAGGGATGGTAAGTCCATCAAATGAATGTGACGAATCCATTTCTTCACTGAGATCTGCCTGAGGATATCTACATGGAGTAGCTCCAATGATTCATGCAGGATTCATCTTTGGTCTGTCAACTGAAGAAGTCTCTTTATGGACTCAAGCAAGCCCAAGGGCATGGTATGCCAATATGGAATTCTACCTGTTGTCATAGAAATTTGTATTTTGTAAGTCAGACTTGAATGTTTACATGCTCAGGATGGTTGATTTACTTCTACTCCTAGTTATGCATGTTGATGATTTGTTTATCACTGGTTGCACAACTTCAGAGATTGTTGCAGTCAAGAGGATTCTACATGACCGGTTCTTGATGAAGGACATGGGTCTACTACATTTCTTCCCTGGACTTAAGATTAGTCATGATGCATCAGGAATCAAAATTTATTAGGCCAAGTATGCATGAGATCTCCTTGAGAGATTTCAAATGAGAGACTGCAATTTTTCCCTGACTCCTTTCCTATCTATTGTCACACTTGAGGATGGCAGGGACACTCCATCAGTGGAAAACACACTATACAGACAACTAGTGGAGAGATTGTTGTATATCACACACTCCAAACCATACCTCTCCTGTGCAGTTGGACCAGTATCCAAGTTCATGCAGGAGTTGCATGAGCTACATTGGAAGGATGAAAAGCATATCCTTCGATACGTATAGGGAGCCATCACCTTTAGGATTCACTATGCAGTAGACTCTACATTGAACCTCATCGAGGTCACTGATTCTAACTAGGCTAGTGATTGTATTGATCGCAAGTCCATATATGGTTACTCACTCAGTCTAGGTTCCAAGCCCATCTATTGGTTGAGAAAGAAGCAATATTATGTTGCTCTATATTTAGCTGAGGCAGAGTACAAAGGGTTAGTTAACATAACCATTCAAGCTATGTGGCTACAATAGTTTCTCACCAAGTTGGGAATTCAATTTCATTGGGCGATCATCATCTGGAGTGACAACCAGAACACTCTGAAGTTCTACAAAGATCCAGTTCATAGGAAGCAGATGAAGCACATAGATATCCACATGTACTGCATATAAGACTTAGTACACAAGGGGATCATCGACCTATAGTTCTATCCTTTAGTAGAATAGACAACAAACATCTTCACCGAGACCTTCACTAAGAAGAAGTTTCATTCTCTACACAATCGTCTTAGAGTGAAGGACATAGTTTCCTAGCAACATTCAGTTCTTTCTTACATACATTGTACTTTGAGGGGGGTTTTTTCCCATGAGGCTTTCCCACTTTCCTCATTTAGTTCAGTGCATATTTTGTATTTGGGTACCTAACAAGGCCTCATTGTTGGGACCCATTCTTTATTTTCACCATAGTGATGTTCAGGGGGGGTGCTGGAGATACTTCACACACACATAGGGTTTATTTTTCCTAAGTTTTTTCCTATGTTTATTAGTCATTATTCATTATCCTATAGTTTAGGGAGAATATTCCTTTTTCTACATTCTAGGAGAATATTATCTTCATTTCACACTTATGTTTGATCAGTTGAGTGGAATGTAGATTCCACGTTGATTTCGTCACCATGCAACATTGGGATCATCACCAAATAATTCACATTGTCTTTGGGATTATCACCAGACTAGTGCATAACTCATGATTCCTTGATATCCACCTCACTTCACTCTGTTTTAGTCAGTTAACTGAAGACTAAGAGACTAGTTAACTCAGACTACGTGGTAGTTTACTCTTGTAACCGTCGGTGTGTGTCCAAATCACTCTATTCCACCACTATGGCACATAGACTTATCCTCCTGTGCACATTAGTTGATTTATAAAGAGTATATCATGTATAAATTATCATTCATCGATTTGGTTAGTAAAATTATTTCATTATTTCTCTCTTCTTTCTCTCTTTTCTCATTTCTCTGCAAACTCTGTATGTATTCTTGCTATATAGATATTATATGTGTAGTTTCATCATCCACATTTACAGAACAATTACGCCAACCAAAAATAGAGAAACTTACCGATGCAAGTGTAACTCGAACATGGAAACACCCTTCATGTATACTCTATGAAGTGTGGTCTAACATCAGTCCTAGGTACCATGGTATGCCCCCATAGTCACCTGTGTAAGTACATATAAAAATACAACTAAGTTTCAACCTCCCATTCAGTCACTAGGGGAGTACATTCGACAGTCAGGAAGATCATATGAGTAGGATAAATATGTCTGAATCCTTTCAAGGGTATTGAAAGCAAATGGTCCAAAAGACAACTGAGGATCCCAAACTAATTCGAGGTCCATGAAGCTCCGTAGTTAGATGCAGTCAACAAAATCCCAAGAATGACCCCCAAATATGATCCCCACTAGGCTTGGTTCGACTTTGGAGGAGCTATATCCTTTGTCTTTCCTCATGTGACCTTGTGTTTATCCCCTATGTAAGAGGGGGATCGTCAGTAAATTTTACAAAAATTTACTTTAACACTCCCTAACTCAGAATCTTATGTTTGTTAAGTGGCCTTGGAGAGTTTATTCTCCATACCTAATCTAAGGCCTTAAAGCCTAGTATAGTTGGTGTACCCTACAAATGAAAAGGTCTAATTGATTTTAAATTAAGTGTTCATTTTGGTGGTTGTTTTTACTCAAAGGGTATGGAGGTGAAAATGATGTTGTTTGAGAATCTTGCAAAAATGAAACTTATAAGAACACTGGAAAAAAAAATTACACTAATCCTTCAAATGAAAAAAAATTCAAGAAATAAAATACATGAACAATCCTTCAAATCTAAAGATGCAATATTTTATCCTTTCCATGCAAAATGCACAATGCAACTTTCGAGTGAAAGAAAAGAGAAATTGAAAGGATTTTCTTTCTTATTTTCTCTTTTGAAATGATTTCAATATGATAAGAAAACACAAGCCTATGCTAATTTATTTTTATTTTTCAAATAACAATGCAAAGAAAGAAAAAGACCTAACTAACATAAAAATAATTTTTTTTCCCTTTCAATCAAAGAAAAACTTAACAAAGATGTTAAAAGAAACTGCAGAATACACGATTCAAGCTAAAAATAAGCCAAAATGTTATACAAGAGGTTTTTTTTTTGTTATTTCATAAACAATCTGAGCCTTGAACCTAACCAAACCACAACCAACAAAGGCCTATGGAACTCATGAAGGCTTGAGGAACCAAAGGTTTCTGGAAAGAAAAGCAAATATTTTGAAAAACTCTTCAAAGTGGTAGGCACACATATTGTGCATATTCATCTTGCATATGTACGTTGCATATGTACATGGTATCTATATAATGTAGAACGTGTATGTATGTAGGGTAGGTAGAGAATAGGCTACGTACACCACTAAAAATTATCAAAAAGAGAAATATTCATATAGAGCACTTAGATCAGGGAGGTTGGAAAACACATGGAAGGTGACTAGAGATCCAAAATGACTCAGAACATACAAAAAAAAAAAATCAACCTAAACAATATATCTCAACAAGACCCTAGAGAGACTCCCCAGTGGAGTCACCAATTCTACTATGGGGAAAATCTCTCTAATATGGTTCTAGAGACTAGTTAGAGTCTTGACACCCTAAAAGATAGAAAATCTTATATTCTATCCCAAACCAAATAGAACCTTATGATAAATAAGGGATGAGAAGGAATATAACAATGTGTACCTTAAGTTCTTACGACTAATGTCGATCCGTTTTGATGGTTGTTCGTTCCAATAATGTAGGCCTCCTCCCAAAGATGGGCTAAAAAAAATGCTACAGAACAATGTAGGACAACATATGCTTAATTATCAAGATAATATAAAGAATTAGTTATTCATGAAAATATTCATAAACAAAAACACATAGACATAAAGATTTGGGACAAGAACCTTTATCTGTCATTAATAACAAAAATGGAAATTACAACTTGAATTTTACTAGCGTCACTCCACGAAACTTGCCTGGGTTCCTCTACTTTATCTTCAAGTGGACTATTCCCAATACTATCCTCACCACTGATAAGGAAAAATGAGGGAAAGGGATGGATGGTATAAGGAGCATGGATGGAAGGGAATGCTGAGGATGAAACTCAGATCACAAAGCTTGGAACACAAGGGAGAAATTTGGAAGCGTTCTCTTGCCTCTAGTTTGATATATCCAAATGACCTCGCTAGGGCCCTTTTTATATGAACAAATAATGGTTAATTCATTTCCATAAGTTCTACAAGAGGTAATATTGTTGAAAAGCCTAATATAGTCCATAAACTCCGCCATAAACTATAGATTTTATATTTTTTTGTCACTTTTTAAAGTACACGTGTGCTTTCAATAGTGCAACAAGCATATGTACATGGGATTTTAGGTATGTAGCTACCATATGTAGCGCTCTTCATATGCAACAGGGTGTGTATTCCATACAAAATGTTGTTTTTTGAGAAGAACTCCATCAAAATGGGTTGACAGATGTATGAATGAGTAAGCCAACATCAATGATTCCTAGAAGTGGCATTTTGAGTTATAACAAATAGGAACATGCACACATTCATGTTCCTAATAACGGTGTGCATGCTTTAGGAACACAGACGCGCTATTTTTATTTGAAATTTTTTTTAGGAACACGCCCGCGTTCTTGTACACGTGTTTCTCAGGAATGCACGTGCATTCTTGAGAACGTGCACGATTTCTTGGGAACGTGCCTACGTGACTTGTTGAGTGGATTTATTAGGTTTGTCTAACCTGCCACATAAAGAACGTGTGTGCGTTCCTAAAAATGTGAATGCATCTATGTGAGTGTACATTCCTGATCACCCCATTTCCACTTTATTGTCCACCAACTTTGTGCACTCACCCCTAGACCACCCTAGTTTTTCACATTTATATATCCTAATATTTTAATGGTTTTAATGTGCAAATACTAATAGATAAATCACACCTAACCAAACAAAGTATAAGACTTCAACTTATAATATTTGTTTCGAAATTGGTTTTCATTGCATTATTTGTTCATTTTTCATAGTATCATCATTGAAATCAATGCACCCTATTGTTTTAGGTTATTTTATTGTTAAAATGAACACAACTACTTGATTATGCTAAATCATTTTTCATTGTATCATCACTTAAATCAATGTATGTTGTTTTATATTATGTCATTATTTAAATCAATGTAACTAATTGCTCTAAATCATCTATCATTTCCTCACCTCTAAAATCAATGCATTTCATTTATTTTCATTATGTCATTGTTGAAATCAATGTAACTAATTGCTCTAAATCATCTATCTTTGTCTTACCACTGAAATCAATGCATTTCATTATTTTTCATTATGTCATTATTGAAATCATAACAACTAATTTCTCTAAATCATTTTTCATTGTACCATCTCTAAAATAAATGCACCCTATTGTTTTTTGTTATATCGCATTTCAACTCCCTTGTTTCTCTAAATTATTTTTGTAATACCACTTAAATCAATATGTTTTTTTTTTTGTGTGTTATGTCATCATCACTTAAATCAATGCACCATATTGTTTTATGTTATATCATTATAACTAAAAGGAATGCACCCTATTCTATTATGTTATGGTATGCTCAATCATTTTTCATTGTATCATCACTTAAACCAATGCATATAGTTTTGCATTATGTCATCATTGAAATTAATGCAACCAATTTCTCTAAATCATTTATCAATGTGTAATCACTAAAATCAATGAAAATAATAGCTTTAAATCATAGCAAATAATAGAAAATAATTGTTTTAAATCATTTTTCATTCTACCATCTCTAAAATAAATGTACCATATTGTTTTGTGTTATATCATTGCAAATCATTTCAACTCCCTTATTTCTCTAAATATTTGTTTTTAATCTCATCACCTATTGTTTTGTGGAATGACTTAAATCAATATGCCTTGTTGTTTTGTTTTATATCATTATTGAAATCAATGGACATATTCAATGCTTTATATTCCATTCTCTTTTAGTGTCCATGATTGGAACATATCAATAGAACAAACCCAAACCTTTTGAATTTTGAAACATTTTTCATTTTGATAACCAATTAAAGTGTAATTGTATATCTTGAACAAATGAAAGAATAAGTATATGTCTTCAAAAGCCTTTCATATTATTCATATTGAACCATTATCTCAATAATATATTCAATCCCAATATACTTAGCGTTATTTTAAGTTTAAAAAAATTTGAAAATGGATGGTTGTCTGAAACCTTCCTACTTTTGTAATATTAGACTCATTAAATAGTAATCTTATATATTTATATGATACATAATACATATGTTAATTTGAAGTCTCCAAGCAATCAAAATATTGTGGAAAATAGTAAGTGAGAGATGGTTTTAATATTCATCTTAATAATTATTTAGAAATATTATTGAAATTTGTAATAATGATTGAAAATATTATACTTTGGTTTTTAATGTTTTATAGTTAGTTATTACTTTAAAATATATATGAACATAATGAAACCCTACACACAAACTCTAATTCACTATGAATTACTCAAGTCTGGATTATATTCTTCTTGATATATAAATAAATATAAATATATAGGGATATAATGTAAATTGATGTAAATATGATCTCGCATATATAGAATAATCTATGGATCACAATCTAATATATCAAATAGATTGGTATTTATGATAATAGATAGGTTATCTATTATTTATCATATAGATACATTATTGGATGGCCATTATGCTACTAACCTCAAGCATATGCGCCAATGTGCACAATAGATATGGAGTTAATGTGCATTGATTGGATAATTGTTTAGCTTGAAATTATTATTTAATTTTGTTTGCATGTTAAATGAAATGGAATATAAAATATGGTATAGGCATCATGAATAATTAAAGATGCAAATGGTAAATTATAATATGTCTTTCTAGGTTTAAGTAATATTAAATATATAAAAATTGACAGTTATAACAAATAAATCTTTCTAGGTTTAAATCATATTAAATATATAAAACTTGGCAATTATAACATGTTAATTTATATAATATTCCATTATGTTTTAGTGATATTGAATATGCACTTGCAATGAAATCCCATCATGGTTATAATTTCCTGAATCAATAATAGAATTGCATTTCCATAGTTAATAATCTGTATAGGAATATAATTTTAGAAAATGGCTAATGCTGCAACAATAGTGCATCCATGGGTGCATTTCTACAGAGTAGAAACATAGAGAAATATTGATAATATTGAAAACCAAAAAAAAATACATAAAATTTTAAAAAGTACGTGTTATAGTTATAATCATTTATAAAGTACAACTCACTTAGTCTTTCCCATATATGAGATAGCACAACTAAGACAAAAAGTTCACTTATCATAATGTTTTTAATTAAACTTAATGAAATACATATATTTCTCTTTGTTTTTTAATTTTACATTATAGTGGACATTGCTTTTTATTTAGTCAATATTATAATTTTTTAAATCCCTAATGAAAATCATTATACGCTTATTAGTCCCCACCGAAGGCGTAGAGGGACTATAGAAATCGATAATTCGTTGACCTCATATTAATTTATCCTTCAACTATAAATTTTCGCATCATCTATATTGTTCGCACTATAGAAGTAAAAA
>JZKD02S0180263.1:744230-777998 GCA_000966675.3 Picea glauca
TCTCGTTGGGGACATGCAAAGAAGGATCGAGAATGAGCAGACCGCTCTGATACCACTGATCCAGATTTATGTAGGAACACAATGAAATACAGAAATACACATAAACGTAGATATGAAGTGGAAATAATACTTCGTTTCATTAATAACAAATGACTGAAATATGCTTACAGACAGAATGGAGATAAACTAGCTAGGGCGCTAGTAGCTTATCTCTAAGAAGAGATGTGGATGCTACTCGCATCCGTGAGAAGATGATTACAATGAGGCTCTAGAGGCCTTTTTACAATAGACGAGAATGCAAAAAGTCATAGACATCCAAAAACCTAACCCTAGGAGATGGAGCGCCAAAAGTCATGTGGGCCCCATTTGGGTAAGTTAGTACATCAACTTCCCGGGGTCGTAACTTTTGCATACGATCTTCGTTTTAGGCATGTGATAGCTCGTTGGAAAGGTATCGTCGAGGATATTCATTTTGGGGGCTCAATTATGCCTTAATATATCATTGAGAACCTCGATCTCAAAAAACCTTCATTTAGGCCCTCAAAATGGCCCCGGAAGTTAAAACCTGCTAAAAATAGTAAATTGACAAAATTGCTAGAAAATTGTTTTGAGCCAGTCGGAAAAGGTGGGTGGCCACCGATATCCACCTGGATCACTTGTTTTCAAATAAATTTCGAATGGGTTATATGTAGGTTTTTTATTGTATTAGTGACTCCAAGGTGTAGAGAAAAACGTCATATTTCCATTCATAACTTTTCCATAAAAAAATTCATCAAGGAAGGCCTCTAAATCATCCTCCAAAGTTGTTGCTCTTCTACTACAATTTGTTACCCTTTTGTCACAGTCGTTGCGCTTTTGTGTGTGACAAATTTTTACCACATAAATAGAAGTTAAAAGTGAAATAAGTCAATGTAAATGGTAAATAGATGTCGTAAATCTAATTTTGAGTTTGTTAAAGTTAATATCTTTTAATTAATGACTTGAGAGATAAGGTCAAGTAGTTTAGATAAAAGGGGAAAGTTGTTTCTAACTCTCCTAGCTTTTAGTATGGTTGGACATATTCTTGTGATCTGATCCTAGGAGGAAGGATTCTACCCCTGAGATGGGGAAAGTTGGTTTTCCATCTATATGTAGCCTCATTGAAGCCAAATGAAGGGTGGGATACTTGGTAATCCTAGTGTGGAGCTAGTGTACACTATTTGACAGAAATAATATAGGCATTTGCAACTATAATATTGGGATTCCTATGGTATGCTTATTAACAATGTTTCTTCTTATTTTTTATCATCAATTTGAATGTTTATCTCTCCTTGCAAACATATGTATGATTTCATGTGATCATCTCATTATTTTTTAAGAAGAATTCATAAGTTTTATGCTTTGTTTTGATGAGATCTTCATGTTTGTGTTCCATTTCTTCAAATGAATAAATGCATAGTCATATGCTCATTTTGATCCTTCATTTTTCAACCCTGTACGAAAATGAAAACCCAAATATGTCACTAAACATACCTACCTTGCCTCATTCTTATCACTGCAAATGATCATTTGAAAACCTAGCTCCTAGATCTATGACCTTGGTCCAACAAACCTATAAAATCAAAACCTTACTGAGCTAAAAACCTAGCCTAATATATTTTTCCTTCTCCAATCACCTTATTGATTGTGATCATAGAGATACCCCTCTTTGGTTTGGTAGGTATAACTACCAAATCAAAATTTTGGTATGTGGTTACCTCTTCAGTCTCCTTCTCAGCCTTAGGAGAACTGTGGGAGTGATAACACAACACATGTGAACTTTGTGGTTAAATATTATCAAAACTGATAGAGGGATATGCAAGAGTGTACAATGAGAACCTTGACAAACATAACCCCTAATGATTGCAACATTGTCTAGAGGATGGATAAATTATGTTTCTTTTTCCAATTATGTAAAAATAGTATATTACTGTTTAATGAATACATTTTCCTATTATTATATATGGTTTTATACTTTATAAAAAAAAATTCCAAGACTTTACAAGGTTTTATAATTCAGTGAAGCATTCACCAAGATTTTATAAGAGTTTATAATTCATTGAAACATTCGCCAAGATTTTACAAGAGTTTATAATTCAGGGAAAGATTCACCAAGATTTTACAAGATTATATAATTGTCTAAAAGATTCGCCAAAAAATTATATATACATATTATATTATTGATAAAATAACCTTTAATTTTTCCTATGTATCATGGGGATTCACCCACTTATTATACATAAAAATTTAGGGGGGGTTCTTAAAATCATCCATTCTTCCACTTCTACTTTCATAAGTGATGATACGATTGATTTTTTGTGATGCAGTAAAAATTTTCCATACATATATCGACATTGCCTCAATGTTGCCATCTGAACCGTGGGCAACAAAACCATTCATTGTACAATTAGACAGCCTATGTTACAAGATGTGATTCTTGGGTTAGTAGAATTGTCATATGAAGCATACCTATAGAAAAAGGCAAGCAGTGTCAACATGTTGCACGACTTTCAGATACATAGAAAATTTACATTAAATGAGGACAATGCAATATTGCATATCGACTGAAAAAAATAAAAAAATAAAAATCATATCAAGCATTGGCAGGAAACGAAAATATCTCATGTGTGTCTGTAATTTTTCTTCAACACCCAGATGGATGTTCGTCAGACTCTATTTCTTTAGAGTTTACATCTATATTTGTAAAATTCTCTTTCCATAGATTTTGTGTCTTCTTGTGCACTTGAAACAACAAGGAGAATCTAATTACAAATGCAATCGATGTTGTTATTTTGATGTTTTTTTGCATCTCCCAGTAAGAATTTTGCATATTTGTTTTGGTGTGAAAATAAACAAAAACAAAATGGTGGTTGGTTGTGGCTCTGATGGAGGAGTCTGCATGTTTTTTGGGTGCCCAAGTTGGACAATTGTTTTCCAACTATATATCCATGGCAGGATTTCTGCATTTTTTGGGGGTGACCGAAAAAATAAAAATTGGTCTCCAACTATACATTTATGGTATGGTATCTGCAATTATCGATGCCCTAATTGAAAAAAAAAGGACTCAACATGGATTGAAACATGAGCTTGAGATTTTTAGATCTCGCTATAGATATTGGGGAGTTCAGGCATTGGAATTCATACAGGCGGGTGCAGTTGTTGGTGATATACATGCACATAAGATTGTGCAATCCAGAAATGGGAAGAATGAGAGAAACCCCCATAAAAAGTATCCAACTGTAGATAACTCAGGCCCATCCTTTGAACTGTCGAAATTTTGCATTGTTAAAATTGGTTGTGATAGACCATGGCACTATCAGAAGAAAATGTCCATAGTGATCTTGCTTAATGGTAAAATAGTAATCGGAAACTTTCTTGTTCCCCATTTTGAGGTCTGGTTATACCTAGTGTAGCGTGGTGAAGCTTCACTTGTTTTGTGTTGTCTTGTGTTTGGCAGACTTTTGTTCATATCCCATGGGCCCGATTATTTTCTCATGTGAACATATACCATATGTAAGAGAAAACCAATGCTATGATGTGTTTTTTTATATATATCAAATTGTTTGATGAAAAGTTCGATGTGTGTTTCTCTATGGAACCTTGTGAGATATTGTTTGACGCCTTCTATGTCCATGCATTGCCTTCTGCCTCAACTTTCAATACATTTGGTGTTTACTTGGTTCTTGGTTGTATGCTCTGTTCTAGAAAATTAATAATACATTTAGGATATTCACAGTTTTTCTATGATCTTCAATACTATAGAGGACATGTTTTTCCCTTTAATATAAGCTCTATGAGACAAATATAGTATGTGGCTCATTTTAGCACTTTTCCTTGATCAAATTGTTTTAGCTTGTTTTAGCAGTTTTTATATATCAAATTGTTTGATGAAAAGGTCAATGTGTACTTCTCTATGGAACCTTGTGGGATCCTTCTTGATGCCTTTTTTGTTCATGCATTGCCTTCTGCCCCAACTTTCAATACATTTAGTGTTTACTTGGTTCTTGTTTGTATGCTTCGTTCTGGAAAATTAATAATACATTCAGGATCTTCACATTTTTTATATGATCTTAAGGACTATAGAGGACATGCTTTTCCCTTTAATATAAGCTCTATGATGCAAATCTAGTATGTGTCTCGTTTTATCACTTTTCCTTGATCGATGAACTTAGCAAAATTAATCTCCTTAAATAATTTGAAATAAAAGAATATATATTATGCGAAGTCCAATGGAACTATCATATCAACAAGAGGACATTAAAATTCAAATTCGTCATTGTTATACTTGTGGTGAAGTTAATAGTACAATAACTTTACTTAGACATCCCAAAATTGATTTTCTTGTAGCTTTTCAAGGCTTCTGTTATACAAGCAGATCCTAGAAACTATAAGCATGGTTCGTTGTATCTATTTCTTGATTGAAGAACTTGTTCACATGTTTAATGCACTTCATAGTTACTATTAAGACCATCAATGGGGCTTTCTTACACCAATTCCCACTGCCAAAAATTCTCATCCCCTTTCTTTTTTTCCCTCTGCTTTCCCTTTCTGGTTACTTACTCATTTTTTGGAAAATGTCTAGGTGCAAAAATTGGTGGATTCATGTCTTCAAATTTCCACTTACTTTTATATCACCATCACGACCGACTGCTTCCCTGTTTCATATTGAACAAAATTTTTCGATTGCGGGTTCCCGGATAGTCGGGTTACCGGATAGGCGGGTTCAACATTGTGTTTCCATTGTTCCGCCACCTGAAAACAACACTCGGACTTTCACAATCTACAAATATGCAAACAAATTCCCCTTTATCTCGTTTTTAGCACTTTTCCTTGATCGATGAACGTAGCAAAATTAATCTCCTGGAATAATTTGAAATAAAAGAATATATACTATGCGAATTCCAATGGAACTATCATATCAACGAGAGGACATTAAAATTCAAATTTGTCATTGTTATACTTGCGGTGAAGCTAGCAGTACAATAAATTTACTTACACATCCCAAAATTAATTCTCTTGTAGCTTTTTGACGCTTCTGTTATACAAACATATCTTGGAAACTATAAGCATGGCTCATTGTATCTATTCCTTGATTGAAGAACATGTTCACATGTTTAATGCACTTCATAGTTACTGTTAAGACCATTAATGGGGCTTTCTTACACCAATTCCCGCTTCCAAAAATTTCCATCCCCATTCTTTTTTCCCTCTTCTTTCAATTTCTGGTTACTTACTCATTTTTCAGAAAATTTCTAGGTCCAAGAGTTGGTGGATTCATGTATTCATATTTCTAATTACTTTTATATCACCAGCCCGACTGACTGCTTCCCCGTTTCATATTAAACAAACTTTTTGGATCGCGGGTTCCCGGATAGGCGGGTTACCGGATAGGCACGTTAAACATTGTGTTTCCATTTTTTCGTCACCTGAAAACAACACCCGCACTTCCAAGATCTACAAATTAGCAAAAAAAATCCCCTTTATCTCATTTTTAGCACTTTTCCTTGATCGATGAACATAGAAAAATTAATCTCCTAGAATAATTTGAAATAAAAGAATATATACTATGCGAAGTCTAATGGAACTATCATATCAATGAGAGGACATTAAAATTCAAATTCATCATTTTTATACTTGTGGTGAAGCTGACAATACAATAACTTTACTTAAACATCCCAAAATTGATTTTCTTGTGGCTTTTTTACGCCTCTCTTATACAAACAGATCTTGGAAACTATAAGAATGGCTCTTTGTATTTATTCCTTGATTGAAGAACATGTTCACATGTTTAATGAACTTCATGGTTACTATTAAGACCATCAATGGGGATTTCTTACACCAATTCCCGCTGCCAAAAATTCCCATCCTCTTTATTTTTTCCCTCTGCTTTACCTTTTTGGTTACTTACTCATTTTTCAGAAAATGTCTAGGTGTAGGAGTTGGAAGATTCATGTCTTCAAATTTCCACTGTTACTTTTATATCAACAGGCCGACCGACCGCTTCCCCATTTCATATTAAACAAACTTTTTGAATCACGGGTTCCCGGATAGGCGGGTTCAACATTGCCTTTCCATTGTTTAGTCGCCTACAAACAACACCCAGATTTCTACAATCTACAAATTAGCAAACAAATTCCCCTTTATCTCATTTGCTTTTTCTTTCTGTTTACTTGGTCCTTTTTTCGAATGTGTCCTTTTTCCGAATGTCTCATGCTTTTATATATAGCACCCGAAGTTCCACAATATACAAATTGACCCTCAAAATCTGTCATTGTCTCATGTTCTGTGTTACACATTTTTCATTCAACAGTTGGGGTAGATACAATTTGACCATCGGTTCCTCACGTCTAATGAGTAGAGCTTGTGGCCTTGTTTTCAAGCCTTTCAATATTTCATGTTCTGAGTATGTCTAATGCCTTATATCATGAGTCTGACCAACCACTTGTCCATTTCATACTTGGCCACTATTACCATCATCGGTTCTTGGCCAGGCTTGCTCAACATTGTGCTTCCATTATTCTGCTATGTACAAACAACACACAAAATTCCGCGATATACAAATTGATGGCCGAAATCGATCATTGTGACATACAACTTGACCATCGGCCCCTCACGTCTCCTGGGTATATCTTGTGACCCTATTTTTGAAACCCGCATGACTGCTTTCCATACTTGGCCATTTCTTGGAATCTCTTTTGTCGGTTGGCGGGTGGACGAAATGTACAATTCTTAGTCACTCTTCTCCATCCCCTCTACCTTTTTGCTTCTTTCTAGATATGAAATTATTAAGATTTAATGTTAGTAGTTCATCGTGCAGGAACTGTTAATATTGTCATTAATGTTTGGAAGGCCGGAGAAGATTTGTCATTAATGCAAATTAAACCAAGATTTGCGGAAAAGAGTGTTATCCTTTCCAATTATTAATTTCAAACATGATGAAATCTCTTTCGTGCATCGACTGGTTGGCACCTTTACAAAATCTATAATTCTTAATCACTCTTCGTTCTCATTGCCACCGTTGCACATTTTTCTAAATATGCAATTAGTAATCTTGAATGGTAACAACTCATTACGCATGAACCCTGGAGATTGTCATTGATCAGTGAAAGGCTCGAGGAGATATTCCATTAATACACAGTAAACCAATATTTGTGGAGGGTTATATTATTCCTCCCCAATTTTCATTTCAAACATCATCTGGAGAAAACAAAAATTCTCGTTAACTTATGGCAGCAGTTCTGTCCAGATACAGTAAACACCTTTGGGCATGATGGTCAAAGGTTCCAGTATTCCAGGGCATATTCTTACTACTCATCTCCCTCCACCTATGAGAAAAAAAGGAGATAGTCCCTTGGTGCACCGAGATATATATTTCAAGTCAAATAATTCCAAGGAAACCCTACCTGCTCAGACAACCTACCCACCTGCATTGATGGCTAGCACATGGGTTGATGCGATGGATTTTGAGTTGGAAGAAGATGATCTGATAGACGATGATACAACAATGGATGATGGCAATGCAGAGACTGTTCCCACTCCCGCGCCAAAATTGAAATCAACCATAATGGGCGACACTTCTAGGCTCGGTGATGGTAGTCCTGACAACACGAAAAGAAGGGGTTATAGAAAAGAAACTAACATTGAATGCAATAGTCACTTTGCAGCTCGAAAGTAGGAATTCCAGAGTTCCAAATTAGTCCATTATGGGAGGAAGTCTTTCATTGTAAGGAAATGATATGTTGATGCTCCGAGAGATATATTTCAAGCCAAAAAACTATTCAATTGTAGTACCATTGTCTTGTTCTCTGGATATACAATTAACATCTTAGGGAATGAGAACCAGAACTCCCACTGGTGCAAGGCATATTCCTACTAGTCATTTCCTTCTGCCTAGAATGGACTAATTTGGTCCTCTGCAATTGCACATGCAACCTGTGTCCCTGAAGTTTTTGACTGTGAGGAGGTGGTTTCTTGGTGTTTCCTAACTTTCATTTTCGGGCTATTCCATTTTCCCTAGAACGTTTTTCATCTTCTTCGTCACAGGAATCTTGTGAGAACTATCAATTTTACCACATGATTTTTGTTCATCTGCTTCAAGATAAGAATTTATTCCACTACAAACCCACTCTCTTGTTTCTTTGTCGGATCAGTTCTTCCACAAAATATTGAGATTGGGGCACCAAACATTGATCCACCGAGGAGAAGACTGCAAGGATTTCCTACAAAAAAGCATGGTAATCAGTTTTGTATGCATGTTGAAGAGCATCTCAATGGCTCCTGCATGTTGCAAATAATGTGCCTATGTTTATGGAAAATATGTTCAATTTTTTGGCCCAAATAACTCGGTCCAATTTATAAGGACAGATATACAGTGCTTAGTATTCTTTTTTTTTAATGGATTTACTATTAAAAAAAATTCCTTGGAATCTTGGTTGTTGCTTCTTTTCTAGATTTAACACTTCTTCTCATTGGCATGGTTCGATAGCCTCATAGTTCTTCGATACTGTATTTTCTTATGTAATTTTTTCTAAAATGGATCATTTAACAATTTTATGACAATGAACTACGTCGATCCATCAGGATTTTATGGAAAGAAAAAATGAATTTCAGACAGTTTCAAACCAACGTTCAATTATATTTGTAATGCAAATAGAACATAGAAATACCAAATCACAATGTTGCAGAAAGATCGTCATTCTTGTTTCTAGACATGCAATTATTAAGATTCAATGCTAACAACCCATCATGCAATAATCTTAATACTTAAGTTAATATGTTACATTCATGGAAGAATGTATCAAGAACACACTTACTCCCACAAGCTGCAATAAAATCTAGTCTTCAACAAAGCATTTTCTCACAATTACTAGAAAATGATGGTTTTGCAACAATGGGGTTTGTTTGAAACTAATTCTCGCTTATAAAAATTGCTCTTCGCCTTTCTATTTTCCCACTCTTTTATCCCATGTAGTTTCTCTTTCTGGTTACTTAGTCATTTTTTCTGAAAATGTCCTGCTACGCAGGTTGGTGGATTCACGTGTTTCGACCGAGCGCTTCACCTTTGTCTAAATTGCAGTTTCCATTGTTTTGTGACCTACAAACATCAGTATGGCTTCTACGATATGAAAATTTACTTCTGGACTCCCACATCATCCCCTCTCCCTTGTTACACATTTTTCACTAAAATGTTACGATTTATACAATTTGACAGTCGGGGCCTTACGTCTCCTCGGGAACCCGTCACCCTATTTTGAATCTCGTCCAATCTATTTCCACACTTGACCATTTCTTGACATCTCTTTCATGGATCGTCGAGTTCATGGGTTTATGAAATTTGAAATTTCTAGTTGTTGTTTCCTTTGCCTACTACCTTCAGATTTCTTTCCAAGTATACACAATATGTATACAACATCTCCAGTAACATACATAAAACATCTTTCAAGGAAATGGAATATCTATTGCAGATTTGAATATATTGGACCTTCTTTTCCATCTCCTACACTTGACCAAATTCCTGTTTCTTTTACACCTCTACTCTCTCTTTCTCGTGACTTAGTCATTTTTCCGAAAATGTATCAATGTGCACGTTGGCTGACTCATGAGCTCACATTTTCACTCGTTCTTTTATATCGTGACTCCCACCAACCACTATCCATTTGATGCCTAGGCACTTTCTCTATCATGGATTCCTGGGTAGGCGGGCTCTATATTGCACTTCCATTGTTCTGTGGCCTACAAACAACACTCAGACCTCCGCAATATACAAATTTACTGCCGCACTTCCACATCATACCCTCTTCCATGATTCATAGTTTGCACACAAAAGTTCCAAGACCTGCAATTTGATCTTCGAGTCCTCACGTCTCCTAGGAAACTATTGTCACCCTGTTTTGAAGCCCATGCGTCCACTTTCCATATTTCTCCATTTCTTGGAATTTCTTTCGTGCCTCCAATTCCATACTTACCCGAATTTTTTGCTTGCGTATTACTAGATAGGTAGAGTGAAATTCTAGTGTTCCCTGACCTGGAAACAACCCCCCTGGCTTCTGCGATATACAAATTGAGTTTCATAATTCTACATGAGCCCCTCTTCCGTGTTACACAGTATGCACTCAAAAGTTTCAATGAATACAATTTGACCTTTGGGGCCTCACGTCTCCTCAGGAACCCTTGTTAGCCTATTTTTAAGCCCGTCTAACCACTTTCCACGACCATTTCTTTCAATCTCTTTCGCGGATCGTCGGTTTGGCGGGTTCATACAATTTTTAATTCCTAGTCGTTGTTTTATGTGCCCACCACCTTCGCACTTCTTTCCAATTATATGCAATAAGTATATAACTTCTCCAGAAACATGCAGAAAATATCTTGCTAGGAAATGGGATATCTATTACAGATGTGAATATATTATCCCTTTTTTTTTGTCTTCTATACTTAACCAAATTTTTGTTTCTCTTTTCCCTGTACTTTATGTTTCTCGTCACTTAGTCGTTTTTTCCGAAAATGTCTAGCAGCGCGGGTTGGTGGACTCACGGGTTCACATTTTCACTCGTGATTTTATATCACGACTCCGACTGACCACTTCCCCATTCCATACCCAACTAATTCTTCGACTGTGGATTCCTGGGTAGGCGGGTTCTAGACTGCACTACTATTGTTTCGTGACCTGCAAACATTACACTAACTTCTATATACAAATTTACAACCGGACTCACATCATATCATCTTTCGTATTACAATCTACCTATCATACCCTCTTTTGTGGTACATATTTTTCATTGAAAACTTTTGAGACATACAATTTGACCGCCGGGTCCTCATGTCTCCTATGGAACTATTGTCACCCCATTTTGAAGCTCTTTTGTCTGCTTTCCATACTTCGCCATTTCTTCGAATTTCTTTCGCGGATCATCGAGTTCACGTGTTCAAGAAATATCCAATTCCTAATCATTGTTTCCTATGCCCGCGCCCTTTTCAATTAACAATTATCAAGTATATATAAGATATTATTTCTAAGTATGCAATTAGCAAGCGTTAATGCTAAACCAGGATTTGAGGAGATCTCCCATTAATACGCATAATACAAAAATTTCCAGATGGTTATATTATCCCTTCCAAGTGTTAATTTCAAACACCATGGAATGTCATTTGCGCGTCGTCGGGTTGGTCTGTTCACGAAATCTTCAATCCTCAATTCCGAAAACGAGTCTAACCAACCGTGTCCCTATTCCATACTTAGCCACTTTATCGAAATTACGCAAATATAGAAACCAACAACTGAACTGCCCCATCGTGACCTCTCATGTATTACACTTTTTACAATAAAAAACTCAGATACATAAAATTTGACTGTCGGACACTCACCTCTCTTGAGTATCCCCCATAACCCTATCTTGAATCTTGTCCGACCTCTTTTCAGACCTTTCCATTGCTTCCTTTATCTTTTCCGTCTCCGTCACCTTCGCACTTGTCTATAATAAAAAAATGCTTATATATATATATATATATCTTGTTTCTAAATATGCAATTAGTGACCTTTAATTCTACCAGCCCATCATGTAGGAACCGTATAGATTGTCATTGACGAGTGAAAGGCTAGAGGAGATCTCCTATTAATACACATTAAACCAATATTTGTGGAGGGTTATATTATCCCTTCCGAGTGTTGATCTCAAAATCATGAAATTTCGTTTTCACGTTGTCAGGTTGGCACGTTCACGAAACCTCCAATCCTTAATTTCTCTTCGTTGTACCCGCCACCTTTGCACTTATGAATTTGCAATAAGTAAGATTTACTGCTAACAAATCATCATGTAGCACCCATAGATATTGTCATTAATGAGCGAAAGTCTCAAGGATCTTTCTCATTCATAGGCATTGAACCAACATTTGTGGAGAGTTATATTATTGCCTTGAACTGTTCATTTCAACCACCGTCTGGAGAAAACGAACGTTCTCATAAACCTATGGCATCAGATCGACAACAGTTTTGTGGAGATACAGTGAACATCTTCGGGCGCGAGGACCAGAACTTCCAGTGGTCCGGGTCTTATTCTTATTACTCATCCCCTGCCGCCTAGAACGAAGTAATTTCAATCTCTAGGATTGCTCGTGCAGGCTATGTCCCTGAAATTTTCGACTGTAAAGAGCTGGTCTCTTGGTGTGCCGATAAATTTATTTCAGACCAAAGAATTATTCCACTGCGGGACCGCTCTTTTGTTTCTTTTTCACCTCAGGCATTATGCCAGATGTTAAGATTGTCGGAGCCAACATTGACGTTTAAAGGAGAATATTCCAAGTAGTTCCTAGGAAAGAATAATAACGGGTTGGACCTCTTACCCAACCTCTTGGAATACCCGATGGTAGTTACTGAAGATATCACAATCTTGCAGGTTAGTTCATTTAGAAATCCATTCCATGAAATTGCCTCATTGTTTACAAGAATAACGGGACAAGAGTCCACAACAACTATTTTCCAGATGGCTCTTTATATTTTGTATGTCAAAGTCAAGGAACAAGCCATTTTTTATTTGGGCAAGCTAATTTCCCATGAAATTTGTTCCCAATTGTCAAGCTTCAAAAAGGAGAATAAATTTTATATGACATCCTACTTAGTTTTTGCGATAGCACATTGCTGCCAGTTTCCAAAATTGTCTCTGTCCATGAAGGTCAACTGGGAATTCGACCCAGTAACATTATGGTACCAGGCCTTCTGGAAGCACAAGGCCTCCCACTGTTTTTATGAGGTTTTTAATGGCTTTGTGTCTATTTTCAAAGTTTTTTTGTTAGGAGAAGATGCTCCTCGCATATCTGACCAGGCAACTAGGTTTTTGGACATGAAGGGGGCACTTGAACACATGGATAATTACACTGTGATAAGGATTTTTGGCTCTAGGGAAAAACCTTCTCTCCTTCCATGTCACATTACGGACAAAATGTTTGTTACAGAAGTACTGAGTGTAATTTTTAAACCTGTGAAGTAAAGCAATGCATATATATTCTTAAGCAAAACATAATTTAATCACTGGCTCATACACAGAGTACAAAGAGATTTTATACCATAAACCCTCAACCGGGAAAACCTTTCTTGTACTCATTATATCGAATTTCACCATTCATCATACAATATATACAATGTTTTTAGGTATTTCATATATACCAAAACCCTAATCCCTTAATCCGAGATTAATTTACAAAACCGCTAAAAATAGCAAAAAACACCCCCAAAAAAAAATTTGGGGCACTGCCTCGAATGCTGCGCATAACTAGGGGAGAGCATACCTGCCGAGTCTACATCAACAAATCCATGTATGTCCACCACTTTTTCCAATCCTGGTCTTCCTTGGTAGCACAATCCATAGCTGGTAGTGCCACAAAGATACCTGAAGACCCTCTTTACTGTTGTCCAATGCTCCTTCCCTGGTTTTGACATATACCTGCTCAAAACTCTCACTGCATGTGCAATGTCCAGTCTATTACAAACCATTGCATACATCAAACTTCCAACTACACTGGCATATGAAACATGGGACATGTCCTCTTCTTCTTCCTGTGTCTTGGGACACTGATCTGCAGATAACTTTACACCTATAGGAATAGGAACCTTGACCGGTTTACTCCATGCATATTAAACCTTTGCAATATTGTCTCAACATGTTTTCTTTGATTCAACCAAAGTTTCTTGTTTTCATGATCTCTTTTAATCTCCATTCCCAGAATGAAGTTAGCAGCACCGAGATCCTTCATGTCAAATTTGGAGGATAGTTGTGATTTCACCTCCTTGATGACATCCATGTTATTTCCTACCAACAACAGGTCATCAACATACAACACTACATAAATGAAGTGATTACCAATTTTCTTGGAATATACACAGTGATCAGCCATGCTTCTTACAAATCCCAATCCAAGGATGTATGTGTCAAACTTTTAGTACCACATCCTAGGTGATTGCTTCATACCATATAGTGACTTCTTTAGCTTATAGACCAACTCTTTCTATCCCTTCACTACAAAGCCTTATGGCTACTTCATGTAGATTTCTTCTTCCACATCCCCATGTAGCGATATTGTCTTCACATCCATTTGTTCCACTTCAAGATCAAAAGCAACAACAATAGATAAAATAAATCTAATAGAAGTTAACTTAGCAACAGGGGAAAAAAATTCACCAAAGTCCATTCCCTCAACTTGGGAATAACATTTTTCTACTAACCGAGATTTGTATTTTTCCACTTTACCTGGTGCATTAAACTTCTTCTTAAACAGTCATTTTCTACCAACAGTTTTTCTTCCAACTAGCAACTCAACTATATCCCATGCCTCATTCTTATCCAAGGCATCCATTTCTTCAACCATGGCCTTCTTCCAGAGTTTACTATCCTCTGAATTCACTGCTCCCCTGACAGTTTTGGGATCATCATCAGTAATAGATAAAGAAAAATTGGAACGAAAATTAGGTGGACTATACCTTTTTGGTTGCCTTCTATCTCTCATTGATCTCCTGAATACTGGGGTATGAGGTTCTTCTTATTCTTCTTCTTATGTTCCTCTTCTTAAAATGAATCAGATTTTGCATTATCCAACTCAAGCTCTATTTTCTTAGGTTTGTCTTGCATTGGTAGGAATTCCTGTTTGGACACATCTTTTATCTCTCTGAAAAAAACATCTCGACTGTAAACAATTTTCTTGGTTTCTGGGTTCCAAATCTTATAACCTTTGACACCATATTTATAACCAATAAAGATACACTTTTCAGCCTTTTTATCCATCTTACTTCTATTTTCCTTTGGAACATGTACATAAGCATCACAACCAAACACTTTAAGATGTTGAAGAGAGGGTTTGTTTCTATACCATACCTCGTATGGAGTTTTATCATCCAACGCTAATGAAGGTGATCGATTGACTAGGTAACATGATGTACCCACTGCCTCTGCCCATAATTCTTGTCCTAACCCGGAACCACTGAGCATGATCCTTGATTTTCCCATCAATGTCATGTTCATCCTTTCTGCAACTCCATTCTGCTGAGGAGTGTATGGAGTATTCTTCTGCCTTGCTATACCACACTTCTTACAAAATTCTTAGAATTCATTTCTGTGAAATTCTCCACCATTATCTGTTCTCAATACCTTTGTTTTATTCTTTGTCTGATTTTCTACCAAAGCCTTAAACTCTTTAAATTTATCAAATACCTCAAATTTCTTTCTAAGAAAATAAATCCACGTGTTCCTTGAAAAATCATCTATGAATGAAACATAATACACAGATTTACCTAGGGATGGAACATGAACAGGTCCAAACACATCACTGTGTATCAAATCTAAGATCCCCTTTGCTCTTGTAGCACCATATGGGAATCTTACTCGATTTTGTTTACCATATATGAAATGTTGACAGAAATCAAAATCCAGAGCGCAATTAGACATACCTTCAGCCATACCTTTACCGTGTAGTGTTTGAAAGCCCTTTTCTCCAATATGCCCCAGTCTTTGATGGCACAACATGGTCTTCTTTTCTAGGACAGTATTGGTCTTGTTTCCTTCATTTCTCTACTCATGGACAACATAATTGTTACACCTATTAGTATAAGTGTTTCCAAACAACTTGTATATATTTCCACACCGAACTCCCCTCATCAACACCATTGCTCCTTGTACCATCTTGCAAGTTCCCTTTCCAAATAAAGTATCCACTCTTTCATCTTCCATCTTGCTTATAGATATTAATCTCCTAGATAGTTTGGAATGTGTAGAACCCCAGGGAGAGTTCTAATCCTTCCATCTTTTAGTAGCAACTTAACCCTTCCACATCCCAAGATTTTTGTTGTCGAGTGATCTCCTAGGAATACATCACCACCATCATATTTTTCATATTCAGAGAACCACTCCCTCTGAGGATTCATATGGTATGATGCACCTGAGTTGATCAAACATACATCGTGGTCTACATGTGTACTTGTAGATGCTAGATGAACATCACCTCCTTCTTCAGTGAAGGTTTTTGCCTCTGTGGAAGAGGTACTATCAGATCCCTTTGGTTTTTCAACCTTCTTAGACTTGAAATCTTTCTTATAATGCCCTATTTTACCACACTTCCAACATTTCCTCAAAGATTTTATTGGAGACTTAGATCTCCCTTTAGATTTAGATATCCACCCTGAAGGCTTACCAGGGTTCCTGTCTTGGGTACGCTCTCTTACAAATAAAGCATCTGTGTTGTGTCCATCCATTCTTTTTTTCCTCATCTCTTCAGATAACAAGGATGCAACTACATCCTCATACTTCAATGTAGATTGAGAGGTACTACCTATTGCTACAACCAGATTATCCCAAGAGTCTGGCAAAGAACATAACAAAGTAATACACTTATCTTCTTCTACAATTGTAATATTAACAGAGCCAAGTTGACTTACCGGAGTATTAAAGGCATTTAGATGTTATGTCACATAATGTCCATCTTCCATCCTAAGATGATATAGCTTCTTTCGAAGAAACAACTTGTTTATCAGGGACTTTGATTGATACAAATTCCCCAACTTATCCCATAGTTCCTTGGTTGTAGATTCTCCTGAGACATTCAACAACACCAAATCTACCAGGCATAGTTGAATAGTACTCCTTGCTCTTCTATCCAACTTCTCCCAATCTTCCTTCGACATACCAGTAGGTGGTGTACTAGTAGTTTGTGCACTAGTAGGTTGTGTACCAGTCATCTGTGTGCCAGTAGGATGCATACGAGTCGGCGGTGTACCAGGATCCACATCGATCCATTGTTCTTTGTCTACAAGAAGGTCCTCCATCTTCATCTTCCATAGCTCAAAGTTTTTACCATTGAAATTCTCTATCTCGATTCTAGAAGAAATCGCCATTCCTCTTTCTGCACTCAAATCACCACTGCAAAAGCTCCCACTAAACCCAGGTTTATCATAGACCCAAGATAAACTTGATCTATCAAGAATGAGCCAAACCCTCGACAACAAAGGCATCCCTCTGAAGCCAAAAACGAGCTCTGATACCACATGTAAGTTTTAAACCTATGAAGTAAAGCAATGCATATATATTCTTAAGAAAAACAAAATTTAATCAATGGCTCATACACATAGTACATAGAGATTTTATACCAGAAACCTTTAACCCAAAAAACCTTTCTTATATTAATTATATCGAATTTCACCATTCACCATACAATATATACAATTTTTTTAGGTATTTCGTAGATGCCAAAACCCTAATCATTTAATCTGGGATTAATTTACAAAACTGCTAAAAATAGCAAAATCCATTAAAAATAACAAAAACCGCCCCAAAAAAAAAATTGGGGGCCGTAACCAGGGGGGCATACCTGCCCCCCCTGGGACCCCCCTAAGAAAGCGCCCTGCACACATGCCACATGGGACACTACTAGAGGGATCGTTAGAAGTAGTTTTCATATTTGACGCGCCGACACACATACATGCAAAGAATATAACACATACCCAACACCAAGGCAAGACAATTATGGGTTGCATCTATTCCAAGAGAAGAGAAAAAAACAGTTCATTCATCTTCCTTGGAAAGTCATGGACTTCGTGTTGAGGAACGTCAATAAAATTGATGAATTTGCAGCCCATTTCAGCAACTTGAAATTAAGATATGATGAAAGCCTAAGAGGGTTCAACCCCAATAAATTTTTTTTTACAACATTTATAAACACTTGGCTTCGACAATTCTTTTTTCAAAAAACACCTGACCGAAAATAGAGACACTGATGACAACACTCCTGCTTCTTATGTTGGCGACCTAGACACACTCCAAAGCACAACTAAATTGTACAAGCAATAGGGAAAAGCCCCTGGTGAGAAGAGTGTTCAATCGACTGATAACACTCCCAAAAGTACGACATCCCAGAGCATCACTCCAATGACCCACCACAACAACAAAGAAACTCAGAGTTCTTCAAACGGAGGAGGAGATAACGACCCTCCTTGCCCTAAAATTGATAGTTCTCACAAGTTTCCAATCGACAAGAAGAGAAAAAAATTGTGGGACAAGCGGAAGAGCCTAAAACTGAGAGTGAGAACATGGAACTTGAGCCTAATCTGGATAGCGTATTTTGCTACCTTGATCATCCCAGAGATGCGATCCAAAATAGTTGTCCAATGGACATATCTGATACTGAAAAATTTGACAAAGATGAATCCTTCGTGTTCCAGAGTGCTACTTTTTACAGCCTGTCCAAAAAATTAATTATAAAAAAAAAGATGTAAAAAATAAGAAAGGAAAATCTCGTTCAGAGATTAACCTTGTGAAAATGCGTCTATCCCAAATCTGTCGACTTCACATAGCGACTACAGATTCTCTTGATGATTCCATTAGAGGCATTGAGGTCGAGAATGCCAGACTGAAGGATTGGGTCAAGGAATTGGAAGAATCTTTGATTCCTATACCATTGCTTGCCAATCCTTTGGCAATATTCATGCCTGCCACCTCTGCAGCCAAGTTAAAAGGATCCTCAAGCCTCCTCACATCGTGTAGAGGATATGTGGAGAATAATATCAAGAAAATAATGGAACTGATTATTGAGGCGTGGGAAACATCACAAACCATGACTTCCCTTAGAACAAGGGAACACAATTTGCTCGAACATTTGCAGACGCATTTAAAAGATGAAGAACATTTCTATTTAGACACGGTCCTTCCTTTTGGTACCATTGTCAACAACATGACGAAAACGAGAAGAAGACAACAAGATCTCCCATCCAAAAATCGGATCGATCAATTAAACGCATGATGGAAAGAAAAAGTGAAGAACATGCATCTCATTGTTTAGTCATGTGAACAAGCCATATCAAAGAAAGGAAAAATATTTACAAAGCTAACCATAATAGACTTAGTTGGAAGGACCAACGACATCCAATACCCCAACTTAATCGTCACCTCCTTACCCTTAACTAAGTGAGCCTTTGATAAATAGGTTGATATTTTTAAGGCGTTGTGTTTGAAATTTTTTTACAGCATCCTTGAATATGGGCAAGATGACATCGGCAACTGAGTAGTCGACTATTTGGTACAGAATGGGCAAATTGATCGAGCTTTGTGTAATCTTTCTATCGACTTCAGGGAATTAGAAAATGAACTTTTCAACATAAAAATATGGAATGAGATCAACGACACCCCAATGAGAAGCTACATTGAAGAATGGTTCGAAAGGGAATTGAAGCAGGTCACCGATGAAAGGCAACATGTAGTTTCCACGAATCCTGTAGTCGTCGACCACATCAATGAAAATTCATCGACAAGCAAATAGAAAAAGGGGGTCATATCTACCGTCACTGTAATTCTATACTGATCACATCCTGCTTTGTTTATCAACCCAACTATTCCACTTTTTTAAATAGAAATGTCTAGCCAAAGATTGATACCTTTCAATTTATTTTTTTCAGGTATTACACTCTACCGTCACCCACTTCTTCTTTCTACAATCCTATTTCTTGTACATATTTCTCTTATGGTCCACGAGAGCCCCAATATTAGTCTATATGAAAAACACTTTTAAATTTCCAAGAATATGTAACATACAATACTATTTTTTGATATATTTCAAATAAAATTGGTTTTAATCTCCTTTTATATTTATGTCCTCATAAATTTTTATCTTCCACTGTGTTTATGGTCTAGGGGAGCCCCAATCCCAGTCTATATGACAAATGCATTTAAATGTCAAGAAATTGTATTTATTTCATTTGAATATAACTTTTTTTTGTCATATAGAGACAAAATAGAGAGAAATTTCCAACATAGCAAAATAGATTATATACTTTCAAAAAATAAATGAGACTCTAGAGGCCACTGCATGGATACCACATGTGCTTTATGTTACTTGCCACATCTCAGCTGTTTCCGCTACTTTCTTTTTCCCATCCCTATACATTTATTCCCAATTCAACTTGGTAAAAACTACACTGCCACAGAGCACTTGTTACATAAAATAATATATTTTTAAATATAATAATACTACAAAATCATAAATATACACATAAATTAACTCATATGTACATAAAATCTAATACCAGTATACACAAAAGAGGGGAAGGTTTTATTTGTATTTTCCATAAACTTTATCAAATCCACATTGTACATTATGTGCGTTAAATATACACACTAGATACAATGAATACAGCACTAGCTCTCTTCTCGAACTTAAAAAAAAACGTGTAAACATTTTTCCAAAACTCTTAAATTTTTTTTATCCAAAATTCATATCTGGGTAAAAGAAATGAATGTAAACTAACTTTTATATAATTAAAAAAGAATTATTTAAATTTCAAAATCTTTTATATAATTTAAAAGGAATTATTTAAACTTTAAATTTGATTTTAGACTACATAATTAAACATAATTAAAAAGGAATTATTTAAATTTTAAATTTGATTTTAGATAGAAAATTTAGAGACTTCACATACCTAAACTGTAAAAAGCCCCCAATAAAACAAACGAAAGATACACCAACCAGTTAAAATGAACTCTTCTCCTTTCCGTGAATGGTTGGTTAAAATCAAATATGACGCTTACCCAATTCTGGTTTCTCTGTGCATGGTTGAGTAACATCAAATATCACGGTTGACCAAGTAAAACTAATGCTTTACCATTTAAAAGTAACGATGAAGAACCATTCTTCACTGGAATTAAATTAATTGACACAACATATCAGATATCACGTCCAAATCCTTGTGAGATTCTCATATTCAAAATTATTAATGAATTTGTCAAACAAGAACGCGTACGCTATTTGTCTTCCTTTTTAATTTCTTCGGTTGGCCTCTCCACGTTCCGATCAGCCAACTGCTTCTCTTCGTTCTCGCCTCAGCAATACACTCAAATATTTATTGGGCGACATAATATCTTATAACGCGGCCAGCAGAGCGTCACACGCCCACTGCTGTTTTATTCAAATGGGAATTTATTTCTCAACTAAAGGGAATGCTGCATCGCCCTCGAAGTTCACTTTGCCTTCAATGCAGTTTTAATGACATTTAACTTTTAACAACCTTTTATGGAACGTGTTTTTTTTTTTTAAAATTTACAGGATGTTATTTTTATTTTCTTATACGCGAATGCATTGAATGTAAAATACAAAGTCTATTTACAAAACTTGAAATTTTTAATATATTATTTGAAATTTTTAATATATTATTTGGCATTATATATTAATATTTTTTTGCACTATATAAAGTAATATTAGATTTTTTTTTTTTACATATTTTTGAAAATACTTTATATAAAAAAATTCAAAATTCAATATAACATTTGATTTTTTTTTAAATTTATTAAAATTAGAATTTTTCTTTATTAAATTTACATTTTCTTATAAAAAAATATTTATCATTCTCATAAAAAAAAAACTTTTATTATATTTTGATTTTACCATCTCAATCATTAAATTAAAAAAAAAACTTTTATTATATTTTGATTTTACCATCTCAATCATTAAATTCTAAAACTAGGATTTGTATAAAAATGATCTAAGAAAAATAACCATAAAAAACTATATTTTAACACATTTAAATTACTCTTTAAAAATATAAAATTAAAGAAAAATTTGCTGAAATAATTCTATAAAACTTTTTAAAACATCTAATTTTTTAATACAATCTTGTAAAATATTAGTCCCCGAGGTATAGGACAGTCGGTGACGGAGTATGTTGTTAAGCCATTCTGTATTGTTAAAGTCATCGGTTCGAAACCTACGGGGACAAAAAAATCCAACAGGTCTCACACAAATTAACAAACAAAAAAAAATACAATCTTGTAAAATATTTCCAACTTACAAATTAGAACACTAAAAAGCAGGAAAAGTTTTTCTTATGTGAAAAGTAAGTCTTTCTTAGGTGAAAAGTCACGAAGTGTAAATAAGATAACGATAATATAACAATGGAGTCAATTTCACTTATGTACAACTTTACAATTCACTGAATTAATTCAGAGTGAAACTTTACAATTCACTGAATTAATTATATAGTGTAAAGAAAAGTACATTGAACACTGAAAATAGAAATATATATTATTTTTTATAGTAGAAATTCTGGATGTATAGGAAGCAAAAGATTGTAATTTTTTGTATTTTGTCAGTCAGTTATGTAAAGAACATTGCTCCACTTGATTCTGAAATGATTATTAAGAAACAATTTTTTTCAAAGTGGAAAAAAAAATATTAATTTTTAAACTGATATATATATATGAATTAAAAATAGTGAAATAAGTCAAACTTATTTCATTATGATATATTTTTGGGATATTTTTTGTGATATTTGTTTAAAATTAGGTGAGAAAGTATTAGATATGTAGATTTGAATGATTAATTCTGTATAATTTTAATGGCCCAAAGTTTTTCAACCAACTGAATTCATTTCTGTATTAAAAATACAATTTAAAAAACAAAAAATTATGATTTCATACAGATTTATATGACGAAATTCCCATAAAAAAAAAATAAGAAACTTATAACAGTTATACAACGCCTAATTTACTGTGGAAGATGTACATATAACCGGATTATATAATGGAAGTCGTGTTCGAGAGGTGCTTATTTTTAAATTGCTTATTAATTATTTCTCGATTGCGTATATGAATTCATTAATGGAATGCACGGATCCATACGCAATTGTCAACCCTTGCAGGCGGCAGGCTGGTAGTCCGCTTTCAACATTCAATTTGGATCTTGTTGTTGGCGACCGAATCATATGAATAGCAGTTACAGGAGTGAATGCTGCTGTAATCTCTTTATCCGAATCGCTCACAGTTTGGAGAATTGATCGAATGGCATTAGAGATGTTCGTTTGATCATCTCTTGACCGGTCGAAATGACGAAGATGCGCAGCACAATTGGTTCGAGACTCGGGGTTTTCATGCTATGCGCCCTTCTTCTTCTGACGACAGTATTGGCGATTCATCCAATTGAGAGAGGTAAATTCTTATATCGCGAGAAATGTCTTTTCCAAATGCATTTTCTGGATATGATATTGGTCAGATTCTAATTACTTTGATTGGTAATCAATTATTCATATTGAAATGTCACCCTCCAATTGCAATTTGAGAAATTCATTGTAAAATTGATCTTTCATAAACGGCAAATTCCCTTGAGTGGTCTTGGACGGAATCGCGGAGTATTTTCCCTAATTTTTTTAATTCGTATACAGATGATCGGATCACGAGGTTATTGGGAAGTTGGCAACGGTTTCCAAAAGATAATAAAGTGATGAATGCCGCCGTAAGATGAGTCTACATCTTTCCAAATATATTATAACGAACTGATGGACGCCTTTTATAATGTTTTTCAATTTTACAACCCTAACTTTGTCTTCAATGGTGGATATATTACAGTCAGCTAGTGGCGAAGAACCGGCGCAGCAAAAAGAGGCCGAGGAGAGCTGCGATTTTAATATGGATGAAGCAGCGTGCTTGAATCGGAGGACTCTTGCTGCACATACAGATTACATCTACACACAGGGACGCAACAGCCCATAGAAATTAACATTCCGGTGCTTTGTAGTAAATCCCGGGCATATTTCTGTGGGAAAAATCCACGGCAGATCACCCACAAATTCTATCATCCCTTCAATAAAAATAGACGAGAGTCTGCATTTAGCAATTTACAGTTCAAGAATATTAAATGTCTTCATTAGTGAATGGGTTTCTCGTACATATTATATAAGTTGTAAATTTAGTAAAAATGAAGCAGTCGGATCGTTTGGCTATGCTTCTGTCACAGAATTCGGCATTATTAGAGAAATTTGATCGACCTCCCATCCTCGGATGGCAGTTATTTGTTTTGGGTTACTTATGAAAGGATTTTGCGGAAAACATTTCGGTCGCTTCATCCGTCCTTCTCCGAACCTCCAGCTAGCAAATGTTCAGGGTCTTCCATCGCATAACAAAGGTGTTCTGCCCAAGATCAAGTCTGCCATGTGATAATTTAATGAATATGTATTTTTGTTATTATTTAATGGAAATTAAAGGAGCGTACCATTTTTCTGTCTTTTTTAATTTAATTTAATGTGGTGGGTAAGACTTAGTCTAAGTGTAAAGGAGAAGAAAATAAAAGACTTAGTCTAAGAAAAAATAATGATGAGATATGTGTAAAGGAGAAGAAAATAAAAGAAAAGGAATAGTGGAGTAATGTGAGAGAATATAAGAAAAGAAGAAAGGAAAATTGTCTAGGCAACCCAAAAATATAATAGATTTCAAAATTTATGAATTTTTAAAGCTTTTCAGAGTTGTAAATCCACGACTTTTGGATTATGTTAACGATATTTGAAGTACTTTGACATATTAAATGGTGTAATTCATATTTTTTTTTTAAGAGTTAACTAAATTTGGTGTACTTCATATTTTTTTAAGAGTTAACAAACTTCCTCCTTTTGTGGTGTTTACATGCTGTCAATTTATTTTTATCTTAGAAAAAACATAACTTCTAATTTTGAGAAAATGAGTTCCAATCTTTTGACATTAAATCTTTTAGAAAAAAACATTTAAAATAATATGATACAAGTAGTAGAGATTATAACAATACCAAAATTATATAAAAAATATTTATCATGAGTTTGCTTAAAAAATAATTAAAGCTCCCAAAAAACTTAAAGACAAATAAAAAACCGCATAGAAAGTTACAGACTAGGGATAATATCTTCACTATGACATGTTAACACCCTATCAATGTCGACTATTGTTCCATAATCATAATAAAATCCATTGTCATAATGACTTCCTTAAAAAGTGAGTTGATTGTCATATTCCTATCTCCATATACATGCTTAAAGTGTCAATTTTCACATGCAAATCTATGTGACTAATTTCAGATTTGAAAATTGTTTCCTAGTGATCAAACAATAAACCCTAGCTGTTATCATTGAACAATTTTACATTGAAATTATTCACTGAAAAATATATCAACGGAAACAACAAGATCATAAATGAATCATCAACTCATATGAGACAAAAAAAAAATGTTATGTAACTTTATCAATTTTAGAAATTCAGAGGGAAAAACCGGCACTCCCAACCAATACAAATTCACCAAAATATGAAGACAACCTTGTCCTTCAAAAACCAAAAAATATCAACAAAATATTTGGGACAAATCCCAACTTACAAAATTGTTGTAGACCACCTGTACGATCTGTTGATGTCACCTGTACTATTGCTCATGTCATCTTGTACAGATCTACTCCTCCTCAGAAACCTTGTACAAATGTACATGATTCACCCTTCTACAACCTATGTACATACATGACTATGCCTACTCTAACCCACGTACATACGTGACTGTTCCCACTGTGACCCACGTGCAGGTATGCAAAACTATATAGACACTTATGTACAATTCACTCCACTTGTACAATTTCTTCCTTCTACGACTACCTCTCTCCTAAGTCATGTTTTCCAAATTTATAGACATTCCCTTGTTGAAATCACCATTCTTCCTACAATAAGTTCTCACTCACTTATGTGAACTCCATACTTGCACTATTAATCAAATTTCACAATGACCTCTCTTTTTTATATACAAGTCCAATGAGTGATTTTAGGCACCCTTTCTAAAATCAACAGTTAATTGGAATATTCTAATCCTCTTTATGGGTGTGCCACCACGAGACAAGCCCACAAATCCCATCAAATTTCCCATGAGGCCTTAGCCTCATTCTGGGGCCGATTTCACTGAAACGAAAGGCTAAACTGGTGTCAATGAATATTCCCACATTCCTGACACCTTGGCCTCCTGTGGCAATACATATCAAAGCTACAATATCATCAACACTCCCTCTTAGTGAGGGAAGTATCCCATCAACCATCATCTGGATGTACCTATGTCTCCCACACTAGAGGTGACTATGTCTCCTCTACCATATTTTCACTCCAATCCTCCTGAATACCTGCATCCCTCTGTCACTGAAGAAAATCCCACTCTATTTTCTTCCTGAATAGCTTCTTTCTCTATCACTGTAGCAAACCTACTGAAAAATATGGATCCTCCATGGAGGTCTCACATTCCCTAGAAGCCTACTTCCTCTAAACCTCATGTCTGACCTCCTTTACCCATGAAACCTACTTGGAAGACTCTTCTCTTCCACATCTACCTGAATGTAGACTCCCTCTATATTATTGATGCTCCATCTAAGCATGTTGACTCCCTATGATGTCCAACTTACTCTAAACTGTCCTAGGAGGATGCCCCTCCCTCTTGGATCTTGAGTGTTTCACTATGTTGTCATTGATGTCAAATGATTGATGTCAAAGAGTTGATTTCTTGTCATAGTATCATTGATGTATTTATTTATGGCTTGTGTTGTCATAGATGTAATTGATGTCAAAGATGTTAAGTGGTGTCATAGTGATGTATTGTCATCAATTGATGTATAGACGGGATGATGCAAAGGTTTTTCATTGTTGTCTTGTCATGGTTAATAGGAATAACCAAATGGATAAACTCCAAAGTGGTCCCCTTATGGTGAAATCCCACACAGGAAGTCGCTTTGTGAAGTCCAAATGGTTAGGTAGTCCAACAATGTGGTTATGGAACCCAAGTTTGATTCAGGAATAATGTAATGAATATCTCTGAATTTGCAATATAAACTATTCCATATGCATAGTATATGTCATATTGTTTTCGGTGATATGTGTAATGCCACATAACTCCTCATGGTTAGAGAGTTATGGCCATGTGAAGTTGGAGAACCCTCACGAGTTATCTAGAAGCCTCTAGAAGGTCAAATAAGTCAAATTATTCTAGAATCTCTTAGAACAAGTTGACAAGTCAAAGTGGTTAGCCATGGGTTAAGTGGTTGCAACAAGAAAACAATTAAAAATAAATTATTTGCAACTAGAATTGGAGAGTTTACTATTTGTGGATTTTGGGTATGAGATCTATGTTATCAGATATGATATATTGAGGAGAGTATTGGTACATGTTGTTGGTGTATTATTTTTTTTGGTATCAGAGCAAACCTTCACTATAATCCTTACAAGATTGGAGGAGATCCATGGACACAAAAATGGATGATGAAGTTCCAATCTTTGATGAGACAAATTATTCATCATGGAGAACATAAATGAAAGGGTATTTGAAGGGAAAAGGAGCAGGTGTTTGGAAAGAAACTATTGGTGGATTAGTTCCCTTAAAGAATAAGTCAAATTTTGTAGATCAAAAGGAAGAAAACAAGAATGATGCATTCGCTCCCAAGGCCATTTTCAATGGACTATCAAGTTCTGTCAAAGAAAGCATGGGACAATGTACTTACACAAAGGATATATGGATGAAGATAGAGAAGGTATATCAAGAAAATAAAAGAAAAGGAATAGTGGAGTAATGTGAGAGAACATAAGAAAAGAAGAAATGAAAATTGTCTACGCAACCCAAAAAATAATAGATTTCAAAATTTATGAATTCTTAAAGTTTTTCATGGTTGTAAATCCACTCATATCTATGACTTTTGGATTATGTTAACGATATTTGAAGTACTTTGACATATTAAATGGTGTAATTCATATTTTTTTAAGATTTAACTAAATTAGGTGTACTTCATATTTTTTTAAAGAGTTAATAAACTTCCTCCTTTTGTGGTGTCTATCTACATGCTATCAATTTATTTTTATCTAGAAAAAACATAACTTCTAATTTTGAGAAAAAGAGTTACAATCTTTTGACATTAAAGCGTTTAGAAAAAAACATTTAAAATAATATGATACACGTAGTAAGGACTATAACAATACCAAAATTATATCAAAACGCGTTTATCATGGGTTTGCCTAAAAAATAACTAAAGCTCCCAAAAAACTTCAAGACAAATAAAAAACCACATAGAAAGTTACAGATTAGGGATAATATCTTCACTATGACATGTTAACACCCCATCAATGTCAACTACTATTCCAGAATCATAATAAAATCCATTGTCATAATGGCTTCCATCGAAAGTGAGTCGATTGTCATATTCCTATCTTGATATACATGCCTAAAGTGTCAATTTTCACATGCAACTCTATGTGACTAATTTCATATTTGAAAATTGCTTCCTAGTGATCTAACAATAAACCCTCGCTGTTATCACTGAACAATTTTACACTAAAATTATTCACTAAAAAATATATCAGTGGAAACAACAAGATCATAGATGAATCATCAACTCATATGCGACAAAAAAAATATGTTATGTAACTTTTTCAATTTTAGAAATTCAGAGGGAAAAACCAACACTCCCAACCAATACAAATTCAAGAAAATATGAAGACAACCTTGTCGTTCAAAAACCAAAAAATATCAACCAAATATTTGGGACAAATCCCAACTTACAAAATTGTTGTAGACCACCTGTACGATCTGCTGACATCACCTGCACTATTGCTTATGTCATCTTGTATAGACCTGCTCCTGCTGAAAAACCTTGTACAAATGTACATGATTCACCCTTCTAGAACCTGTGTACATACACGACTATTCCCACTCTAACCCACGTATGTACGTGACTGTTCTTACTGAAACCCGCGTGCAAGTACACAAAAATGTATAGACACTTCTGTACAATTCACTCCACTTGTACAATTTCTTCCTTCTACGACTACCTCTCTCCTAAGTCATATTTTCCAAATTTCTAGACATTCCCTTGTTGAAATCACCAATCCTCCTACAATAAGTTCTCACTCACTTATGTGAACTCCATACTTGCACTATTAATCAAATGTCACAATGACCTCTCTTCTTTACATACACGTCCAATGAGTGATTTTAGGCACCCTTTCTAAAATCAACAATTAATTGGAAGATTTTGATCATCTTTATGGGTGTGGCACCACGTGACAAGCCCACAAATCCCATCAACTTTCCCATGATTCCTTAGCCTCATTATGGGGCCAATTTCACTGAAACGAAAGGCTAAACTGGTGTCAACGAATATTCCCACATGCCTGACACCTTGGCCTCCTGTGGGAATACATATCAAAGCTACAATGTCATCAACACTCCCTCTTAGCAAGGGAAGTATCCCATAAACCATCATATGGATGTACCTTTGTCTCCCACACTTGAAGTGACTATGTCGCCTCTACCATAGTTTTACTCCAATCCTCCTGACTATCTGCATCCCTCTTTCACTGAAGAAAACCCCACTCTATATTCTTCCTGACTAGCTTCCTTCTCTATCATTGTAGTAAAACCTGCTGAAAAATATGGATCCTCCATGGAGGTCTCACATGCCCTAGAAGCCTCCTTCCTCTAAACCTCATGTCTGGCCTCCTCTACCCATGAAACCTACTTGGAATGTTCTTCTCTTCCACATGTACCTGAATGTAGACTCCCTCTATATTAGTGATGCTCCATCTGAGCGTGTTGACTCCCTATGAAGTCCAAATTCCTCTGAACTATCCTAGGAGAATGCTCCTCTCTCCTGGATCCTAAGTGTTGCACTATGTTTTCATTGATGTCAAAGAGTTGATGTCTTTTCATAGTATCAATGATGTATTTATTTATGGCTTGTGTTGTCATAGATGTAATTGATGTCAAAGATGTTAAGTGGTGCAATAGTGATGTATTTTTATCAATTGATGTATAGACAGGATGATGTAACGGTTTGTCATTGTTGTCTTGTCATGGTTGATAGGAATAACCAAATGGATAAAATCCAAAGTGGTCCCCTTATGGTGAAATCCCACATAGGAAGATTCTTTGTCAAGTCCAAATGGTTAGGTAGTCCAGCAGTGTGGTTATGGAACCCAAGTTTTATTAAGGAATAATGCAATGAATATCACTAAATATGCAGGATAAACTATCCCATATGGATAGTATATGTCATGTTATTTCCGATGATATGTGTAACGCCACATCACTCCTCGCGGTTAGAGAGTTATGGCCATGTGAAGTTGGAGAACCCTCATGAGTTATCTAGAAGCCTCTACAAGGTCAAATAAGTCAAATTATTCTAGAAGTTATTAGAATAATTTGACCAGTCAAAGTGGTTAGTCATGGGTTCACTGGCTATAACAAGAAAACAATTAAAAATAAATTATTTGCAACTAGAATTGGATAGTTTACTATTTGTGGATTTTGGGTATGAGATCTATGTTATCAGATATGATATATTGAGGAGAGTATTGGTACATGTTGTTGGTGTATTTAGTTTTTTTGGTATCAGAGTAGACCTTCACTATAAGCCTTACAAGATTCGATGAGATCCATGGACACACAAATGGATGATGAAGTTCCAATCTTTGATGAGACAAATTATTCAGCATGGAGAATAGAAATGAAAGGTCATTTGAAGGGAAAAGGAGAAGGTTTTTGGAAAGAAACTATTGGTGGATCAGTTCCCTTAAATAATAAGTCAAATTTTGTAGGTCAAAAGGAAGAAAACAAGAATGATGCATTTGCTCCCAAGGCCATTTTCAATGGACTCTCAAGTTCTGCCAAAGAAAGCATGGGACAATGTACTTCCACAAAGGATCTATGGATGAAGATAGAGAAGGTATATCAAGAAAATAAAAGAAAAAGAATAGTGGAGTAATGTGAGAGAACATAAGAAAAGAAGAAAGGAAAATTGTCTAGGCAACCCAAAACAATAATAGATTTCAAAATTTATGAATTCTTAAAGTTTTTTAGAGTTGTAAATCCACTCATATCCATGAATTTTGGATTATGTTAATGATATTTGAAGTACTTTGTCATATTAAATGGTGCAATTCAGATTTTTTTAAGAGTTAAATAAATTTGGTGTACTTCGTATTTTTTTAATAGATAACAAACTTCCTCCTTTTGTGATGTTTATCTACATGTTGTCAATTTATTTTTATCTAGAAAAAACATAACTTCTAATTTTGAGAAAAAGAGATACAATCTTTTGACATTAAAGCGTTTAGAAAAAAAATATTTAAAATAATATGATACAAGTAGTAGGGACTATAACAATACCAAAATTATATCAAAAAACGTTTATCATGGGTTTGCCTAAAAAATAACTAAAGCCCCCAAAGAGCTTCAAGACAAATAAAAAACCACATAGAAAGTTACAGATTAGGGACAATCTCTTCGCTATGACATGTTAACACCCTATCAATGTCTACTACTGTTCCATAATCATAATAAAATACATTGTCATAATGGCTTCCTTAGAAAGTGAGTCGATTGCCATATTCCTATCTCGATATACATGTCTAAAGTGTCAAATTTCACATGTAACTCTATGTGACTAATTTCAGATATAAAAATTGTTTCCTAGTGATCTAACAATAAACCCTGGCTGTTATCACTGAACAATTTTACACTGAAATTATTCATTGAAAAATATATCAGTGGAAACAACAAGATCATAGATGAATCATCGACTCATATGAGATAAAAAAAATTACGTTATATAACTTTATCGATTTTAGAATTTCAAGGGGAAAAACCAACACTCACAACCAATATAAATTCACCAAAATATGAAGACAACCTTTTCTTTCGAAAACCAAAAAATATCAACAAAATATTTGGGACAAATCCCAACTTACAAAATTATTGTAGACCACATGTACGATTTGTTGACATCACTTGTACTGTTGCTCATGTCATCTTGTACAGACCTGCTCCTTCTCAGAAACCTTGTACAAATGTACATGATTCACCCTTCTACAACCTGTGTACATACATGACTATGCCCACTCTAACCCACGTACGTACGTGACTGTTCCCACTGCGACTAGTGTGCAAGTACACAAAACTGTATAGACACTTCCGTACAATTCACTCCACTTATAAAATTTCTTCCTTCTACAATGTTGGGTATGTGTTATATTCTTTGCATGAGTAGTAGTGTCATCTATTGAGGTGGTTTTTTNACACAAACATAACCCACAAACTGAACAACTCAATATGATAAACATTTCACATATAAATATTAACAAACTTATATGGAATGGTTTCATATAACAAAAACAATGGAGTAACAACCTCATTTTCGTCCTCTTTTCACTTTTGGAAGCCTCTAGTCAATCTTTCTATATATTTTAAAAACTTAAAGTTATTAACTTTATATTTCCCAAACTACTCGTCATCTTTTCTTTGATTTTTGAGAGCTCTAAGTCATTGGTGCTCTTTTGTTTTATTCATTTTCGTGCATTGTCATCGCTTGGTTTGCTTAATACAAGTTCATATTGAAACCCTATGTTAAAAATCCGTCATTGTTTCCCCTTATTAAACATTGTATTTTCACTAATACACTATCCAAGATTCCAATCACCATCAAATTTAAATGCATCATGAAGAATAAAGTCATTTTGAAACCCTTGAAACTCCTATGTATACTAATTGTATGTAAATCCTCGTCATTGAAGAAAAAAAATTCTTGCTAACAACTATTTGAATTTTTCTCTCCCAAGAACAACAATGGCTTCATATGAAGTATTAAGCTCAAACAATCTTGCCCTTGTTTTGATATGTAACCTTAGGTTTCAATTAGGACCAAGCTCTTCTTTTGTGCTTTGCATTTTACTTCATTTATTTTGAGTCTTGTGTTTATTATTGTATTTCAACTTATATTTTAGTTAAAAGTTGTATTTGCAACAATCTGCCATTTTGTATTCAAGCACATTACAACTACATACAATTTTGTGACATGACATAGATCCCATCTCCTCCATCTCACATCATTAACATGTACTACAACTTTCCAATGATTTGGATTTGGTTCAAGTTTCTTAGGTGTAATGACATTGGCATTTGACTGGATTAAAATAAATAACATAAAAGTCAAAATAAAGTATTATTGGATGACCAAGATCCTTGCTTTGGCTAGATATATGAATAAACTTAATATCCAAAAAGGAAGTAGTGACTATGGCATTATTTATCCAAGCCAAAATATTTTCCTTCAAATATAAATGTATCAATATCTAGAAAGAAAGCATGTGTAATTTGGCTTCCCACATTAAATCTTGTAAGTTCTAAATACAATATGTATTTCCCCTTTCATAATTTGTTTTTCCAATAATGAGCCCCATCCCATTCTTCAATAACCCTTCTAGACTTAGCTCTCCAGGGATTCCAATAAACGTTGGGTGAGGAATCAAGCCCTCTTCTATCATTTTATCACCAATATTGTTGTGCTTGTTTTCACTTTGGACCACTTAAAAGATTGGACAACAGAATTTCTAGCACACGTATCAAAATCAATAAGAGTGTTTATTTATGCAAATTACTCCAATGAGTTGACAATTCCTCAAACAAATTCTTTCTTTATATGTGACTATGTTGTCAAAATTCAATTGCAACTACAACAAAAGCTTCTACATAACCAAATTATATGTTAGACAATAGACACTTTTTGTTAGAGGTTAATTATCTCGAGTCTCCACTCTTCAAAGAAAGCAAACAAAGCATCTACTTGATCCATATGCTAATAGTATAGTTAATTTCTTACTCATTCTAGATATAATATGGAAAGGGTAGAAACAAATACCAATTAAATAATGTCACTAATACATATAAACTACTTAGAAGATTAAAGAGTAAGATAGATTAGGAGTGAAAATTAAACACACCACAAAAGTATATTATGAGGATTACCTTAATTTGTACCCATTTAAATTCACTGATGTTACTCCCTAACAACTCATCAACACAATCTACCTAGACAACACACATAAAAAATACATAATTATAACTTGATACCATGCCAAAAGGCTCTTAAAATGATTAGATCTCTCTCTAACTTCACATAAACAATACACAACAAAGAAGATAAGAATT
>JZKD02S0180263.1:778008-808643 GCA_000966675.3 Picea glauca
AGATATATGAATTAATGTAGTGAATTAGGGTTAAAATTTAAAATAATGAACAATATTTTCAATAAATATATATAATATTAAATCACAAAAGAAAGTAACAATATACCACAAAAATATGTTAACACGGGAACATCATGAATTGTCCATGATAGTATTCCATGGAATTGAAATCGTTTTTTCCCTATTGGTCTAGAGATGTCATACATAGTGACGCCAACCCATAACTTCAACAACTCATCGATATGAGGCTCAATATATATGTTCATTTATTTAACCTGGTACTTACCTAATTGGTTCAACATACATGATTAATTATACTTATATAGATGTCATTATATATAAAAGACATAATTACCATGTACAAAACAAAGAAATGAAATATTTTGTCATACTTTAAAGAAAATAAAAGGTAATTAAATACCTGGAACAATCATTGCCAACATTGTGTTCTCTCTCTTGATCAACATCCAAAGAGGAAGGTTATTGTTTATAACAAAAACATGTCACACTGAGTACGTAGAACGAAGCTCTCCAAATGGATTGACACCATCAACTGCCAATGAAAGTCTAACATTACGAGGTTCTTCTTTAAAAATTGGCCACTTTTCTTTGATGTACTTCAATGCAGAACCATCTGCAGGCATTCGAACAACATTGTCTCGACTTCTGTTCTTTGCATGGAAATCCATAAACTGTGTTATACTTTGGCACCTAAACAACCGCTGGAAACGTGGAATTATCGGAATATAACGAAGAACTTTAAGAGGAACCTTCTTTGACGCTTTATCGATTTGATATCTGCTTATTTGACATTGTGGGCATTCATTTTCTAATGCATATTGTCCATAGTATATGATATGATCATTAGAAAATGCATCAATATCTTGATACTCCATTCCAATTTCTTTCATAATCACGTATATTTCTCGATATGTGCGTGGAGAAATATTTGACATCATTAATACAAATTAACCTAACAATATAAAAAATTCAAAAAAATAAGTCAATGTAAATGATATTAATCATCAATATCGCATCCATACTTAAAAATTAGAAAAAAATAGCAATATAGGAAAAAATCGAACCTTTTAAGTATTTGTGAACATGCAGGCATAAATAATTAATAGATTAAATACCTTAGTATCTGCGTGAGGCATGTGTTTGATAAACCATTCAAAACCTTCAAGTTCACCCACACAAATATAGCATATATAAGATTTGTTGTTGAGCCTTCATAAAGAGGTTGACGTGACTTCTCGAGTAGAGGATCAACATCATGACTATCATCCTAGTTGTCCTCATCCATTGGAGAAAATGTGTCTTGGATCAATCTATCTATCTCATCCTCCTAATTTGTATCACTAACACTATCTCCATCCATATCATCACTGATAACTTGATCAACAAATTCAATATTATAATCTCAAAGTTCATCACCCTATAAAGAAGTATTTATGCTAGTACTTGGCAAATAACTCTCTAGGGGTAGACATTTTGCGAGCATCATCTATATATTTAAAAGCAATGTAGTAAAGTTAGTGTGTATAGAAAATATAAAAAAATGATAAGAAATATTACTAAAATTCATGACATGATGACTATTACAGAGAATACATTAAATATTGAATAACCTCTTACCAAGGGACGATATTCATAACCACCTTCTATGTGCCCCTTCTCCCTACAATGTATTTCAGTTGTTGTTATTAAAATTCTTCTTATTTGCAGGCCCCTGCAATCATAGCAAGGGAAATAACATTTTCCATCGCCCCTCGCCTCTAATGGCGCTCTAAACTGAGTAATTTTCCTGTCATTTTTGTTCATAGTGAAAAATCCTTGTACTCACAAGTAATTGTCTTACCTACACCATACCAAACAGTAAGTTGTCAATTTTTTTATATTTTAGCTACTCCTTCATGATATTTTAGCTACTTCTTTCGATTATGATATATTTAGTTACAATGACCTACAATTCTCACAATTAGTTTTTCTAAGATATTTTGACATGCTTTTTTTTTATTATCGATTAACTATTAAGATCAATATGATTCAATTTCTACTTTAGAGTAGTGTGTATTGAATCACCATGGAAAATAATTACACACCATTTACTGAAAGTAGTCAAAATTTCTCAAACTTGAATCACTCGACACCATACACTGGCCTCTAAGTTGTTTTGTAGAGAAAATGTCAATCTTTGAAATTCACCACTAAAAAAAGAATGTCATCCACTTGTCATCCACAATTGGGTTTGGTTGGTTTAAATTATGACGTGTTGATTTGTAGCTACATACAATGGTCACAATTTTATGCTACTTACAGTGGTCACGATTTTATTTTCTAAGACACTTTGGCATGTTCTCATTTTYCATTGTTTGACTAGTAGATTTCATCATGTTATCRTAGATTTCATCATGAAATTTTTATATTTTAACTACTCCTTATTAATAGTGTATAAAAACATTACATCAACTACAAACTAGAGTTAATCACTACATCTAGAATTGTGTGTGATTATAAAAAATTGAGAGAAACAACATCACATAAGAATACAATGTTATATGACTAACATAACCTAATACTAGACTAAAAATATGAAATTAATATACATAGGCACAACATCATAGAAACACAAAAGTTAAAGAGCTAACAAGGTCGCTAAGGGACAAGATTAGACCTAAGAGGATTTTTTTTCCACTTTCTATTTCAAACATTAGTCCAACCGGTAACATTGTTATGAGTTGGTGGTTCTGTAATAAGGATTGAATTTACATAAGAAATTGTAGGCTCAAATTGATCTAGATTGATAATGACATCCGTTTTTAATGTTTGAATTGTCTTATTAGTGGAGTAATTTTCCCTCTTCTTAAAATACTTCTTCGGAAAATATTTTTCTTGACATTTCACATGAATTCCCATAGAATATACTAACTAGATCCAGAAACCAATGACATAACAATTTTGAAATATGGTAATGCAGATATAATATATTATCAAGGAAAAAACAAGCTACATGAAATTTCATTTTAACAAAAATTTACAAGTTAAATGAGTATATGTAAATAAATAAACATACTAACCTTACAAGTTCAAAATCCAAGCTATGTAGATCAAGAATCGGATTTGTTCAACCGGTGGATGAAGGAAAAAATAAACAATTCAAACAAAAGCCACGAACAATGTCGCAACTATAGAAAATGTGTTGAAAAGTCTCCTAAAGTCAAGTATATATAGATTCATTATCGTTGATATAGCGATGAAAATTCATGAGTTGACTTGCAAAAAGTCAACTAGTCATTGCAAGACACGTGTGTTAGCAGGTGTTTTTGAGGTAGGAAATACTTGCCTCTATAGCAACGAAATTTCATGGCAATAGCAACGATAATTGTGCCCAATTTAATAAAAACATGAAAAAAATGGAAACGTGGAAAATTTTTGTGGAATAATCCTTCCATATGTAGTAGTGAGGAGACATTGATCATTCGATTGCATTTGCAAGTAGGAATTTGTCTATATATGAAAAAAAATATACCACTACAAAATGGGAAGACTCGGCCATGGTCTATGCACTCTAGAAGTTCAGACATTACTTACTTGGGTATCACTTCAAAATGTACACAAATAATTTTGCATTCAAGTGTTTAGTCATTAAACTTGTCTTAGGAGGAAGAATATGTAGATGGATGTTACTATTTCAGAAATATGACTTTGAAGTCATAGTAAAACCATGGAAGTTTAATGCAGGACTTGATCATCTCTCATGCATACTAAGAGGAGAGGATGTAGGTAATTTAGATGATAATTTCCTAGATGCATAGTTATTTGCAGTAAGGATGGTGGATGGTTACTTCACAAACATTGCAGAGTTTCTAAATACAGGTGCCTCCCTCTCCGACATGACAGTTGCACATAAGAAACAATTGGTAGTGAAAGAAACAAAATATCAGTTGATTGCAAGGAAATTGTATAAGCTAGGGGCAGATGGAATCTTGAGGTGGTGTGTACTAGAACATGAAAGGTCGGTTATACTAGAGGAAGCACACAATGGAATTGTTGGAGGACATTATGTAGGAAAAGCTACCACACATAATATTTTATGTGTAGGGTTGTGGTGGCCCACATTGCACAAAGATGCAAAGGAGTATTGTTAGTCCTACGATGTCTATCAATGAGTGGGTAAACCATATATGCGTGACAAAATGCCATTAAATCCACAAGTTATGTTTTAAGCCTTCGAGAAGTGGGAAATCGACTTTGTAGGTCCGATCCACCCACAAGAAAGAAGCTCAAGAGAAAGATACATCATTACTAGGACAAAGTATTTAACTAGGTGGGAGGAAGCAACACAAGTTACTGATTGCATTGGAGATATTGATGTGAGGTTTCTATTCATGAATGTAGTTACCAGGTTTGGATGTCTGTGCATATTACTTAGTGATCAAGGTATGCATTTTATGAACACAAAAATTGTCGCATTAAATGAGGAATTTCATATTCATCATCAAAAGAGAACACCATATCACCCTCAGGCTAATGGAACAGTGGAAGAGCTTAATAATACTTTGGATAATTATTTGAAAAAGATATACAATGTTGGAAGAGATGATTGGGACTTACGCATCCCCGCAATATTATGGACATATAGAACTACTAGTAAGAAGATAATAGGGAAATAACCTTTTCGGTTGGTCTATGGCCAAGAAGTAGTGATGCCAATGGATTTCATTGTACCTAGTTTGTTCATTGCAACCATCACTAAGCTATAGGACACGAGTGCAATAGAGGAGAGATTTGCACAGTTATTCCAGCTTAAGGAGGACTAGTTTCTTCCAGGATTCCATCAGTAGGTTAAGAAATATAGAGAGAAGGCCTGGAATGATCAACACATTAAATCTAAGAAATTTCAAGTTGGTGATTTGGTACTACTCTATGAAAACAAGTATCTACAACACCCAGGGAAGTTTTAGATGCACTAGCTAGGTCCCTATGTAATACAACAAATAATTGATACAAGTGTTGTGTGATTGGGAATATTGGATGGAAAAGTCCTAGATTAAATGGTGAATGGAAGTCGACTGAATCTCTATAGGGACAATCAACCATATGCACAGTGATATGAGCTATGCCAAAACCACTGTATTATAACAAGTGTACCATAGTAGTGAGAAAAAAAATAAAACCCTAACAAAAAGTAGAAAAATGAAAGAAAAGCAATGAAAGGATAGTAATAAGAGAAAGAAAAGAAGTGGGAGAAATCCCAAGCATTAGAACTTGCATGGTTGACCTAATCATCTCACATGAAGTGAAAATTGCACCAAGTTCAATGCATAGATGTGGACAGGTCTGACTGCAATGGAACAACACACTATTGCATATATTGGCATGAAACAACCATTAAACGTATTTAGGAAGGCACACAAAATATAGTTGGACAACCAGTGTGATGGGTCATAAAAGAACCATATAAGCAATAAATTTTAAAATTCACCAGCATTCACAACCGATCGATGGTATAAGGGAGAAATCACCAGAAGGATTATGTAATTAAGATGAAATGATGGAACAAATCATCAACTCTGGTGGTGGATGGGAAAAGTTAGTTAAAAAATTATGGGATTGGTACGATCAGCACAAAATTACAAAAGCAAAAGAACATCGTTAAACATAACCAATTCTTGCATACCACTATGAGAAAATCAGAGTGACCTAGTGAGAACATAGTCGAGCTATAGCTAGCAAAGATCACATACAATGACATTTTAGGAATCAGTCACTCTAGACAAATGGGGAGAGATCCGCCAACAATACCATCGCTCCCCCTGAGTCGGAGTAGGGAAATGATATTTTGGGAAAGCCTACCAACCTGAAGTTTTTGTCCCAGGACATTACCGATGAACAAAAAGTTTGAGAGATAGCTAGGGACAAATACTCATAGGATGAATGCATACCAGATGTAGGGACTTGCATCATTTCCAACATAAAGATGCACAAAGATAGGACCACAGTCAGTATCAGGTTTGGCGGTTATGAACACTTTATTATAGTAAAAGAGAACGAAACAAATCGAGATCGCATTGAAAGAGAGGTTGTATAGAAATTGGTCTCGTATACGACAATCAAAGTAAACTTGAAGAATTTTCCAAAGTCCATAGGAAAAAAGGAGGATGGTGTAGTCCTCAAGAAACCTCAACAGAGTATCGCCAGAGAAGATGATTACAAGAAGAGGCAGCTTAACAATTATTTTTCCTTCGAGACGTGGTGTTTCCTCCCTAGAAAACACAACTCCTAATCTCGTCATTTGGAATTAGGCCGCCATCAGGAGGGAAGAGGCCTTCAAGAGGAAAAAGGATGACCCTCTAAGTAATATTGTGAAGCTAGCAGTCAAAGGCATGACATAGATGACCCAAGCAACATTCCAAAAGGTAATTGAAGCAGTTCCAGAGGTGGAAGCGGCTGAGGCTACCACATAAGAGTTCACTGTAGAGTGGAAGAACATGAAACATGCTTGATTGGATTGGGATGAGCCACATGTGAGTGTTGGGGACCTATTGGATAGGCAGTTTTGGATATAATTTTGGAGAAAAACCTAAGTAGGAAGAAAGGACACAAAAAAAGGAAATTGTGTAGAAAGAAGAAATCATGTAGAAAGAAGGAAGTGTGCAGAAGGAAGGAAAATGCGCAGGATGGAGACAACACACATACATAAGGATAGAGAAATCGAGCGAGAGAAGGAAGTGCAAAGGATGACAATGCGACTTCCTAGAAATAGAAGAACAACAAAAAGTTGTATAAAGAATGAGAAGTAAAAGAAGGAAAACAACCAGGAATCTGGGCAGGCCATGCATTGTAATGGGATATTTTGCGATAGATAAAAATAGGACTTTAAACCCTATATTTTGGGTATAAATATGTAATGGGTGGGGTAAAACGTGAGTTAGCGATAAATAGAGAGCGAGAAAGCTAATGGACTAGAGAAAGTGGGTAGAATCTGTAAAGGTTGAGATTATGTAAGAATCATGAATGTAATCAGTTAATATGATGAATAAAGATAGATTTTGAGAAATAATCTTGCATATTCTATTCTTTACTTGTTTATGTGTGGTTATGAATGATGTTTTATACTTCACAAACTAGATTTAGTGTATGGATTGGTTATGGTGAAATATTCATGAATGGTTGTAATAATCAAGAGCATACATAAGATAGAATAAGGAACAATGATTCGCGCATCCTCCTCCCTTTTCCTTACAACTGCAAAAACTTGGCTCTTGCAGCCCCAATAGATACCTCGGGTGAGACTTCCTCTGTGCATGTAGGTGATGCCAAAAGGGTTGGTGTCTTGAGGGTTTGTTGGTCATAGTTTAATTGAACCTTGGGACTTACAAATCGTGCGTAGACCATTTTATCCCAACAAAAAGTCATGGGTGACTCAAATATCACTATAGAATAGATGAATTATGAAATTCGAGTATAAAATTTGGGTTTGAAAACACTTGGGAAATCATTAAAGACCATTTATTCCTATTTTCAATACATAAACTTTATGTTGATGATATTGTAGCTTCCATAGGTATTCCCGCCAATGTGTCAGGCATGTCAGAATCTTCTTTGGCACTATTTTAGCCTTTTGTTTCGGTGAAATAAGCCTCATAATGAGGCTAGGCCCTCATGGGAAATTTGATGTGATTTGTGGGATTGTATGGGGGTTCTACACCCACAAAGAGGATTAAAATATTATAATTAATTGTTGAGTTTAGAAGGGGTGCCTAAAATCACTTGTTGGACTTGTATATAAAGGAGAGAGTTTACTATGACATTTGATTAATAGTGAAATTATGGAGCTAGCATAAGTGAGTGAGCACTTTTGCTAGGAGGCTTGGTGATTTCAGCAAGGGAATGTCTATAACTTTGAAAAAAATGTCCTAGGAGAGAGGTAGCCACATAAGGAAGAAATTGTACAAGTGGAGTGAATTGCACAGAAGTGTCTGTACAATTTATTGTACATGTATGTGGTCGTAGAGGGAACAATCATGTACATATGGGGGTTGTAGTGGGTACAATGACGTATGTACGCAGGTTGTAGAAGGGTGAATGACATACATGTGTACAAGGTTTTGTGCAGGATCAGATCCATACAGGATGATGTCAACAACAATATAGGTGGTGTCAGCAGGTCATACATGTGGTCTACAATTGATTTTTAAGTTGAGATTTTTCCTAAGAATTTTCTTGATATTTGTTGGTTTTGGAAGGACAAGATTGTCCTCAAATATTGGTGAAGTTGTATTGGTTGGGAAGTTTATTTTTTCCCTCAGAATTTATGAAATTGATAAACTTATAGAAAAAAAAAATTGTGTCTCATATGTGTTGTTGATACATCTCTCATACAATGTTAATTTTCACATGCAACTCTATGTGACTAATTCCATATATGAAAATTACTTCCTAGAGATCTAACAATAAACCCTAGTTGTTATCTCTGAACAATTTTACACTAAAATTATTAACTGGAAAATATAGCAGTGGAAAAAACAAGAAGGAAAGGGGAAAACAGGAAGAAGGAAGTAGCCATCAACAATAGTGGTTGATGAAGTTGAAAATATGTTCTAGAGGGAGATATTGTTGGTCTCCTCCATTTCAGGTATAGTCTCGAGTAGGGGGGGGNCATAGGCACAACATCATAGAAACACAAAAGTTAAAGAGCTAACAAGGTCGCTAAGGGACAAGATTAGACCTAAGAGGATTTTTTTTCCACTTTCTATTTCAAACATTAGTCCAACCGGTAACATTGTTATGAGTTGGTGGTTCTGTAATAAGGATTGAATTTACATAAGAAATTGTAGGCTCAAATTGATCTAGATTGATAATGACATCCGTTTTTAATGTTTGAATTGTCTTATTAGTGGAGTAATTTTCCCTCTTCTTAAAATACTTCTTCGGAAAATATTTTTCTTGACATTTCACATGAATTCCCATAGAATATACTAACTAGATCCAGAAACCAATGACATAACAATTTTGAAATATGGTAATGCAGATATAATATATTATCAAGGAAAAAACAAGCTACATGAAATTTCATTTTAACAAAAATTTACAAGTTAAATGAGTATATGTAAATAAATAAACATACTAACCTTACAAGTTCAAAATCCAAGCTATGTAGATCAAGAATCGGATTTGTTCAACCGGTGGATGAAGGAAAAAATAAACAATTCAAACAAAAGCCACGAACAATGTCGCAACTATAGAAAATGTGTTGAAAAGTCTCCTAAAGTCAAGTATATATAGATTCATTATCGTTGATATAGCGATGAAAATTCATGAGTTGACTTGCAAAAAGTCAACTAGTCATTGCAAGACACGTGTGTTAGCAGGTGTTTTTGAGGTAGGAAATACTTGCCTCTATAGCAACGAAATTTCATGGCAATAGCAACGATAATTGTGCCCAATTTAATAAAAACATGAAAAAAATGGAAACGTGGAAAATTTTTGTGGAATAATCCTTCCATATGTAGTAGTGAGGAGACATTGATCATTCGATTGCATTTGCAAGTAGGAATTTGTCTATATATGAAAAAAAATATACCACTACAAAATGGGAAGACTCGGCCATGGTCTATGCACTCTAGAAGTTCAGACATTACTTACTTGGGTATCACTTCAAAATGTACACAAATAATTTTGCATTCAAGTGTTTAGTCATTAAACTTGTCTTAGGAGGAAGAATATGTAGATGGATGTTACTATTTCAGAAATATGACTTTGAAGTCATAGTAAAACCATGGAAGTTTAATGCAGGACTTGATCATCTCTCATGCATACTAAGAGGAGAGGATGTAGGTAATTTAGATGATAATTTCCTAGATGCATAGTTATTTGCAGTAAGGATGGTGGATGGTTACTTCACAAACATTGCAGAGTTTCTAAATACAGGTGCCTCCCTCTCCGACATGACAGTTGCACATAAGAAACAATTGGTAGTGAAAGAAACAAAATATCAGTTGATTGCAAGGAAATTGTATAAGCTAGGGGCAGATGGAATCTTGAGGTGGTGTGTACTAGAACATGAAAGGTCGGTTATACTAGAGGAAGCACACAATGGAATTGTTGGAGGACATTATGTAGGAAAAGCTACCACACATAATATTTTATGTGTAGGGTTGTGGTGGCCCACATTGCACAAAGATGCAAAGGAGTATTGTTAGTCCTACGATGTCTATCAATGAGTGGGTAAACCATATATGCGTGACAAAATGCCATTAAATCCACAAGTTATGTTTTAAGCCTTCGAGAAGTGGGAAATCGACTTTGTAGGTCCGATCCACCCACAAGAAAGAAGCTCAAGAGAAAGATACATCATTACTAGGACAAAGTATTTAACTAGGTGGGAGGAAGCAACACAAGTTACTGATTGCATTGGAGATATTGATGTGAGGTTTCTATTCATGAATGTAGTTACCAGGTTTGGATGTCTGTGCATATTACTTAGTGATCAAGGTATGCATTTTATGAACACAAAAATTGTCGCATTAAATGAGGAATTTCATATTCATCATCAAAAGAGAACACCATATCACCCTCAGGCTAATGGAACAGTGGAAGAGCTTAATAATACTTTGGATAATTATTTGAAAAAGATATACAATGTTGGAAGAGATGATTGGGACTTACGCATCCCCGCAATATTATGGACATATAGAACTACTAGTAAGAAGATAATAGGGAAATAACCTTTTCGGTTGGTCTATGGCCAAGAAGTAGTGATGCCAATGGATTTCATTGTACCTAGTTTGTTCATTGCAACCATCACTAAGCTATAGGACACGAGTGCAATAGAGGAGAGATTTGCACAGTTATTCCAGCTTAAGGAGGACTAGTTTCTTCCAGGATTCCATCAGTAGGTTAAGAAATATAGAGAGAAGGCCTGGAATGATCAACACATTAAATCTAAGAAATTTCAAGTTGGTGATTTGGTACTACTCTATGAAAACAAGTATCTACAACACCCAGGGAAGTTTTAGATGCACTAGCTAGGTCCCTATGTAATACAACAAATAATTGATACAAGTGTTGTGTGATTGGGAATATTGGATGGAAAAGTCCTAGATTAAATGGTGAATGGAAGTCGACTGAATCTCTATAGGGACAATCAACCATATGCACAGTGATATGAGCTATGCCAAAACCACTGTATTATAACAAGTGTACCATAGTAGTGAGAAAAAAAAGAAAACCCCAACAAAAAGTAGAAAAATGAAATAAAAGCAATGAAAGGATAGTAATAAGAGAAAGAAAAAAAGTGGGAGAAATACCAAGCATTAGAACTTGCATGGTTGACCTAATCATCTCACATGAAGTGAAAATTGCACCAAGTTCAATGCATAGATGTGGACAGGTCTGACTGCAATGGAAAAACACACTATTGCATATATTGGCATGAAACAACCATTAAACGTAGTTAGGAAGGCTCACAAAATATAGTTGGACAACCAGTGTGATGGGTCATAAAAGAACCATATAAGCAATAAATTTTAAAATTCACCAGCATTCACAACTGATCGATGGTATAAGGGAGAAATCACCAGAAGGATTATGTAATTAAGATGAAATGATGGAACAAATCATCAACTCTGGTGGTGGATGGGAAAAGTTAGTTAAAAAATTATGGGATTGGTACGATCAGCACAAAATTACAAAAGCAAAAGAACATCGTTAAACATAACCAATTCTTGCATACCACTATGAGAAAATCAGAGTGACCTAGTGAGAACATAGTCGAGCTATAGCTAGCAAAGATCACATACAATGACATTTTAGGAATCAGTCACTCTAGACAAATGGGGAGAGATCCGCCAACAATACCATCGCTCCCCCTGAGTCGGAGTAGGGAAATGATATTTTGGGAAAGCCTACCAACCTGAAGTTTTTGTCCCAGGACATTACCGATGAACAAAAAGTTTGAGAGATAGCTAGGGACAAATACTCATAGGATGAATGCATACCAGATGTAGGGACTTGCATCATTTCCAACATAAAGATGCACAAAGATAGGACCACAGTCAGTATCAGGTTTGGCGGTTATGAACACTTTATTATAGTAAAAGAGAACGAAACAAATCGAGATCGCATTGAAAGAGAGGTTGTATAGAAATTGGTCTCGTATACGACAATCAAAGTAAACTTGAAGAATTTTCCAAAGTCCATAGGAAAAAAGGAGGATGGTGTAGTCCTCAAGAAACCTCAACAGAGTATCGCCAGAGAAGATGATTACAAGAAGAGGCAGCTTAACAATTATTTTTCCTTCGAGACGTGGTGTTTCCTCCCTAGAAAACACAACTCCTAATCTCGTCATTTGGAATTAGGCCGCCATCAGGAGGGAAGAGGCCTTCAAGAGGAAAAAGGATGACCCTCTAAGTAATATTGTGAAGCTAGCAGTCAAAGGCATGACATAGATGACCCAAGCAACATTCCAAAAGGTAATTGAAGCAGTTCCAGAGGTGGAAGCGGCTGAGGCTACCACATAAGAGTTCACTGTAGAGTGGAAGAACATGAAACATGCTTGATTGGATTGGGATGAGCCACATGTGAGTGTTGGGGACCTATTGGATAGGCAGTTTTGGATATAATTTTGGAGAAAAACCTAAGTAGGAAGAAAGGACACAAAAAAAGGAAATTGTGTAGAAAGAAGAAATCATGTAGAAAGAAGGAAGTGTGCAGAAGGAAGGAAAATGCGCAGGATGGAGACAACACACATACATAAGGATAGAGAAATCGAGCGAGAGAAGGAAGTGCAAAGGATGACAATGCGACTTCCTAGAAATAGAAGAACAACAAAAAGTTGTATAAAGAATGAGAAGTAAAAGAAGGAAAACAACCAGGAATCTGGGCAGGCCATGCATTGTAATGGGATATTTTGCGATAGATAAAAATAGGACTTTAAACCCTATATTTTGGGTATAAATATGTAATGGGTGGGGTAAAACGTGAGTTAGCGATAAATAGAGAGCGAGAAAGCTAATGGACTAGAGAAAGTGGGTAGAATCTGTAAAGGTTGAGATTATGTAAGAATCATGAATGTAATCAGTTAATATGATGAATAAAGATAGATTTTGAGAAATAATCTTGCATATTCTATTCTTTACTTGTTTATGTGTGGTTATGAATGATGTTTTATACTTCACAAACTAGATTTAGTGTATGGATTGGTTATGGTGAAATATTCATGAATGGTTGTAATAATCAAGAGCATACATAAGATAGAATAAGGAACAATGATTCGCGCATCCTCCTCCCTTTTCCTTACAACTGCAAAAACTTGGCTCTTGCAGCCCCAATAGATACCTCGGGTGAGACTTCCTCTGTGCATGTAGGTGATGCCAAAAGGGTTGGTGTCTTGAGGGTTTGTTGGTCATAGTTTAATTGAACCTTGGGACTTACAAATCGTGCGTAGACCATTTTATCCCAACAAAAAGTCATGGGTGACTCAAATATCACTATAGAATAGATGAATTATGAAATTCGAGTATAAAATTTGGGTTTGAAAACACTTGGGAAATCATTAAAGACCATTTATTCCTATTTTCAATACATAAACTTTATGTTGATGATATTGTAGCTTCCATAGGTATTCCCGCCAATGTGTCAGGCATGTCAGAATCTTCTTTGGCACTATTTTAGCCTTTTGTTTCGGTGAAATAAGCCTCATAATGAGGCTAGGCCCTCATGGGAAATTTGATGTGATTTGTGGGATTGTATGGGGGTTCTACACCCACAAAGAGGATTAAAATATTATAATTAATTGTTGAGTTTAGAAGGGGTGCCTAAAATCACTTGTTGGACTTGTATATAAAGGAGAGAGTTTACTATGACATTTGATTAATAGTGAAATTATGGAGCTAGCATAAGTGAGTGAGCACTTTTGCTAGGAGGCTTGGTGATTTCAGCAAGGGAATGTCTATAACTTTGAAAAAAATGTCCTAGGAGAGAGGTAGCCACATAAGGAAGAAATTGTACAAGTGGAGTGAATTGCACAGAAGTGTCTGTACAATTTATTGTACATGTATGTGGTCGTAGAGGGAACAATCATGTACATATGGGGGTTGTAGTGGGTACAATGACGTATGTACGCAGGTTGTAGAAGGGTGAATGACATACATGTGTACAAGGTTTTGTGCAGGATCAGATCCATACAGGATGATGTCAACAACAATATAGGTGGTGTCAGCAGGTCATACATGTGGTCTACAATTGATTTTTAAGTTGAGATTTTTCCTAAGAATTTTCTTGATATTTGTTGGTTTTGGAAGGACAAGATTGTCCTCAAATATTGGTGAAGTTGTATTGGTTGGGAAGTTTATTTTTTCCCTCAGAATTTATGAAATTGATAAACTTATAGAAAAAAAAAATTGTGTCTCATATGTGTTGTTGATACATCTCTCATACAATGTTAATTTTCACATGCAACTCTATGTGACTAATTCCATATATGAAAATTACTTCCTAGAGATCTAACAATAAACCCTAGTTGTTATCTCTGAACAATTTTACACTAAAATTATTAACTGGAAAATATAGCAGTGGAAAAAACAAGAAGGAAAGGGGAAAACAGGAAGAAGGAAGTAGCCATCAACAATAGTGGTTGATGAAGTTGAAAATATGTTCTAGAGGGAGATATTGTTGGTCTCCTCCATTTCAGGTATAGTCTCGAGTAGGGGGGGGCGATTGGTGGATAGTGGAGTGTCTTTCCATATGATAGGTGCATGAGAGTTATTTGACATATTTACATAGATTGGCTCAGACTTGTGTATGGATCTTGGTATGGGAACCAAGCATGCAATACAAGGATCTAGTACGGTATTGTTTAGACTAGAGTTAGGTGAGGTGTTGAACATGTCAAATGTGCATTTTTTATGGGTTCCAGAACTCAGGAGGAGTGTTCTCTCAGTATCATAGATTAATAAGAAAGGATACCATATATTGTTTCGAGAAGGACATGTGTTGTTTATACCCAAATGATTTAACTTCAAATCAGGTGGGGTTATTGGAGTTATGGAGGGAAACCTATCTAGGATGAGGGGCCATCCTATGAGAACTGCTGTGGAAAATAGTAGTAGAGAGACACATGAGGAGTAATATATGGATCCACAAATGGTGAGGTAGGTAGTCCCACCACTGGTGAGGAAGGTGGCCCCACTAGGAGCACAGGTTCATAGGGAGAAGGTATCTCCACCAACGATAAGGAAAGTAGCCCCACTAGTAGTTTCGACTCAGAGGGTGTCATAGTTTAGAGGGATTCATCCCTCGGGATCTAGGAGGGAGGAGCATCCTCCTAGGACCATTAAGAGGAAGTTGGACTTCACGAGGAGTCAACAAGTTCATATGGAGCATCACTCATCTAGAGGGAGTCTACATTTAGGTACAGGTGGATGAGAAGAGTCTCCCAAGTAGGTTTCATGGGTAAAGGACCCCAGACATGAGGTTTAGAGGATAAAGGATTCTANGATCGATGGTATAAGGGAGAAATCACCAGAAGGATTATGTAATTAAGATGAAATGATGGAACAAATCATCAACTCTGGTGGTGGATGGGAAAAGTTAGTTAAAAAATTATGGGATTGGTACGATCAGCACAAAATTACAAAAGCAAAAGAACATCGTTAAACATAACCAATTCTTGCATACCACTATGAGAAAATCAGAGTGACCTAGTGAGAACATAGTCGAGCTATAGCTAGCAAAGATCACATACAATGACATTTTAGGAATCAGTCACTCTAGACAAATGGGGAGAGATCCGCCAACAATACCATCGCTCCCCCTGAGTCGGAGTAGGGAAATGATATTTTGGGAAAGCCTACCAACCTGAAGTTTTTGTCCCAGGACATTACCGATGAACAAAAAGTTTGAGAGATAGCTAGGGACAAATACTCATAGGATGAATGCATACCAGATGTAGGGACTTGCATCATTTCCAACATAAAGATGCACAAAGATAGGACCACAGTCAGTATCAGGTTTGGCGGTTATGAACACTTTATTATAGTAAAAGAGAACGAAACAAATCGAGATCGCATTGAAAGAGAGGTTGTATAGAAATTGGTCTCGTATACGACAATCAAAGTAAACTTGAAGAATTTTCCAAAGTCCATAGGAAAAAAGGAGGATGGTGTAGTCCTCAAGAAACCTCAACAGAGTATCGCCAGAGAAGATGATTACAAGAAGAGGCAGCTTAACAATTATTTTTCCTTCGAGACGTGGTGTTTCCTCCCTAGAAAACACAACTCCTAATCTCGTCATTTGGAATTAGGCCGCCATCAGGAGGGAAGAGGCCTTCAAGAGGAAAAAGGATGACCCTCTAAGTAATATTGTGAAGCTAGCAGTCAAAGGCATGACATAGATGACCCAAGCAACATTCCAAAAGGTAATTGAAGCAGTTCCAGAGGTGGAAGCGGCTGAGGCTACCACATAAGAGTTCACTGTAGAGTGGAAGAACATGAAACATGCTTGATTGGATTGGGATGAGCCACATGTGAGTGTTGGGGACCTATTGGATAGGCAGTTTTGGATATAATTTTGGAGAAAAACCTAAGTAGGAAGAAAGGACACAAAAAAAGGAAATTGTGTAGAAAGAAGAAATCATGTAGAAAGAAGGAAGTGTGCAGAAGGAAGGAAAATGCGCAGGATGGAGACAACACACATACATAAGGATAGAGAAATCGAGCGAGAGAAGGAAGTGCAAAGGATGACAATGCGACTTCCTAGAAATAGAAGAACAACAAAAAGTTGTATAAAGAATGAGAAGTAAAAGAAGGAAAACAACCAGGAATCTGGGCAGGCCATGCATTGTAATGGGATATTTTGCGATAGATAAAAATAGGACTTTAAACCCTATATTTTGGGTATAAATATGTAATGGGTGGGGTAAAACGTGAGTTAGCGATAAATAGAGAGCGAGAAAGCTAATGGACTAGAGAAAGTGGGTAGAATCTGTAAAGGTTGAGATTATGTAAGAATCATGAATGTAATCAGTTAATATGATGAATAAAGATAGATTTTGAGAAATAATCTTGCATATTCTATTCTTTACTTGTTTATGTGTGGTTATGAATGATGTTTTATACTTCACAAACTAGATTTAGTGTATGGATTGGTTATGGTGAAATATTCATGAATGGTTGTAATAATCAAGAGCATACATAAGATAGAATAAGGAACAATGATTCGCGCATCCTCCTCCCTTTTCCTTACAACTGCAAAAACTTGGCTCTTGCAGCCCCAATAGATACCTCGGGTGAGACTTCCTCTGTGCATGTAGGTGATGCCAAAAGGGTTGGTGTCTTGAGGGTTTGTTGGTCATAGTTTAATTGAACCTTGGGACTTACAAATCGTGCGTAGACCATTTTATCCCAACAAAAAGTCATGGGTGACTCAAATATCACTATAGAATAGATGAATTATGAAATTCGAGTATAAAATTTGGGTTTGAAAACACTTGGGAAATCATTAAAGACCATTTATTCCTATTTTCAATACATAAACTTTATGTTGATGATATTGTAGCTTCCATAGGTATTCCCGCCAATGTGTCAGGCATGTCAGAATCTTCTTTGGCACTATTTTAGCCTTTTGTTTCGGTGAAATAAGCCTCATAATGAGGCTAGGCCCTCATGGGAAATTTGATGTGATTTGTGGGATTGTATGGGGGTTCTACACCCACAAAGAGGATTAAAATATTATAATTAATTGTTGAGTTTAGAAGGGGTGCCTAAAATCACTTGTTGGACTTGTATATAAAGGAGAGAGTTTACTATGACATTTGATTAATAGTGAAATTATGGAGCTAGCATAAGTGAGTGAGCACTTTTGCTAGGAGGCTTGGTGATTTCAGCAAGGGAATGTCTATAACTTTGAAAAAAATGTCCTAGGAGAGAGGTAGCCACATAAGGAAGAAATTGTACAAGTGGAGTGAATTGCACAGAAGTGTCTGTACAATTTATTGTACATGTATGTGGTCGTAGAGGGAACAATCATGTACATATGGGGGTTGTAGTGGGTACAATGACGTATGTACGCAGGTTGTAGAAGGGTGAATGACATACATGTGTACAAGGTTTTGTGCAGGATCAGATCCATACAGGATGATGTCAACAACAATATAGGTGGTGTCAGCAGGTCATACATGTGGTCTACAATTGATTTTTAAGTTGAGATTTTTCCTAAGAATTTTCTTGATATTTGTTGGTTTTGGAAGGACAAGATTGTCCTCAAATATTGGTGAAGTTGTATTGGTTGGGAAGTTTATTTTTTCCCTCAGAATTTATGAAATTGATAAACTTATAGAAAAAAAAAATTGTGTCTCATATGTGTTGTTGATACATCTCTCATACAATGTTAATTTTCACATGCAACTCTATGTGACTAATTCCATATATGAAAATTACTTCCTAGAGATCTAACAATAAACCCTAGTTGTTATCTCTGAACAATTTTACACTAAAATTATTAACTGGAAAATATAGCAGTGGAAAAAACAAGAAGGAAAGGGGAAAACAGGAAGAAGGAAGTAGCCATCAACAATAGTGGTTGATGAAGTTGAAAATATGTTCTAGAGGGAGATATTGTTGGTCTCCTCCATTTCAGGTATAGTCTCGAGTAGGGGGGGGTGATTGGTGGATAGTGGAGTGTCTTTCCATATGATAGGTGCATGAGAGTTATTTGACATATTTACATAGATTTGCTCAGACTTGTGTATGGATCTTGGTATGGGAACCAAGCATGCAATACAAGGATCTAGTATGGTATTGTTTAGACTAGAGTTAGGTGAGGTGTTGAGCATGTCAAATGTGCATTTTTTATGGGTTCCAAAACTCAGGAGGAGTGTTCTCTCAGTATCATAGATTAATAAGAAAGGATACCATATATTGTTTTGAGAAGGACATGTGTTGTTTATACCCAAATGATTTAACTTCAAATCAGGTGGGGTTATTGGAGTTATGGAGGGAAACCTATATAGGATGAGGGGCCATCCTATGAGAACTGCTGTGGAAAATAGTAGTAGAGAGACACATGAGGAGTAATATATGGATCCACAAATGGTGAGGCAGGTAGTCCCACCACTGGTGAGGAAGGTGGCCCCACTAGGAGCACAGGTTCATAGGGAGAAGGTATCTCCACCAACGATAAGGAAAGTAGCCCCACTAGTAGTTTCAACTCAGAGGGTGTCATAGTTTAGAGGGATTCATCCCTCGGGATCTAGGAGGGAGGAGCATCCTCCTAGGACCATTCAGAGGAAGTTGGACTTCACGAGGAGTCAACAAGTTCAGATGGATCATCACTCATCTAGAGGGAGTCTACATTTAGGTACAGGTGGATGAGAAGAGTCTCCCAAGTAGGTTTCATGGGTAAAGGACCCCAGACATGAGGTTTAGAGGATAAAGGATTCTAGGGCATGTGAGACCTCCATGGAGGATCCATATTTTTTAGTAGGTTTTTCTACAGTGATAGAGGAGGCAACTAGTCAAGAAGAATAGAGAGTCGTATTTCCTTAAGTCACAGAGGGATGTGACTATTCAGGATGATTGGAGTCCAACTATGGTAGAGGAGAGTGAGTCACTTTTAGTGTGGGAGATAGAGGTACATCCATATGATCTTGGATGGGATTCCTCCCTCACTAAGAGGGAATTGATGATATTATAGCTTTGATATGTATTCCCATAAGAGGCCAAGCTGTCAGGAATGTGGTAATATTTGTTGGCACTGGTTTATCCTTTCATTTCAGTGAAATCGGCCCCGAAATGAGGCTAGGGCCTCATGGGAAAGTTGATGGGTTTTGTGGGCTTGTCTGGTGTTTCCACACTCATAAAGAGGATCAAAATATTCTAATTAATTGTTGATTTTAGAAAGGGTGCCTAAAATCACTCATTGGACTTGTATATAAAGGAGAGGGATCATTGTGAAATTTGATTAATAGTGAAAATATGGAGTTCTCATAAATGAGTGAGAACTTGTTGTAGGAGGCTCAGTGATTTCAACAAGGGAATGTCTATAAATTTGGAGAATATGACCTAGGAGAGAGGTAATCGTAGAAGGAACAAATTGTACAAGTGGAGAAAAATGTACGAAAGTGTTTGTACAGTTTTCCATACATGCACGTGGGTCGCAATGGGAACAGTCACGTACATATGTGAGTTACACTTGGCATAGTCGTGTATGTACACAGGTTGTAGAAGGGTGAATCATGTACATTTGTACAAGGTTTCTGAGAAGGAGTAGGTATGTACAAGCTAACGTGAGCAATAGTACAGGTGACATCATCAAGTCGTACATGGGATCTACAATAGATTTGTAAGTTGGGATTTCTCCCAAATATTTTGTTGATATTTTGTGGTTTTCGAAGGACAAGGTTGTCTTCATATTTTGGTGAATTTGTATTGGTTGAGAGTGTTGGTTTTCCCCTCTAAATTTCTAAAATTGATAAAGTTACATAACATAATTTTTTTGTCTCATATGTGTTGATGATTCATCTATGATCTTGTTATTTCTGCTGATATATTTTTCAATGTAAAATTTTTTAGTGATAACAACTAGGGTTTATTGTTAGATCACTAAGAAGCAATTTTCAAATCTGAAATTAGTCACATAGAGTTGCATGTGAAAATTGACACTTTAGGCATGTATATCGAGATAGGAATATGTGAACAAAATCACTTTCTAAGGAAGCCATTATGACAATGGATTTTATTATCATTCTAGAAGAATTTGTTGATGGGGTGTTAACATGTCATAGCGAAGAGATAGCGAAGAGATTGTCCCTAATATGTAACTTCTATGTGATTTTAATTTGTCTTAGAGTTTTTTTTAGAGCTTTAGTTATTTTTTAAGAAAAATTTGATTAAATGATAAACATTTTTTGATTAAATTTTGGTATTGTTATAGTTCCTATATAGAATCTACTACTTCTATCTTATTTTATATGTTTTTTTTTTAAATCCTTAATGTCTAAAAATTACTTCTATCATATTTTATATGTTTTTTTTCTAAAATCCTTTGTGTCTAAAGATTGTAACTCTTTTTCTCAAAATTAAAAGTTATGTTTTTTTTCTAGATAAAAATAAATTGAAAGCATGTATATAAACACCACATAAAAAAAGAACTTTGTTAACTCTTAAAAAAAAAAATATGAAGCTCACCAAAGTTAGTTAAAATATGAATTACACCATTTAATATGTCAAAGGACTTCAAATATTGTTAACATAATCCAAAAGCCGTGTGATATGAGTGGATTTACAACCATGAAAAAATTTAAGAATTCATAAATTTTAAAATTTTAAAATCTATTAGTTTTCCTTTCTTTTTTTCTCAGGTTCTCTCACATTACTCCACTATTCTTTTTCTTTTATTTTTTCCTTATGTTCTCTCACATTACTCCACTATTCCTTTTCTTTTATTTTCTTCTCGTTTATATAAACTGATTGTATAGATGGAGGATTATGTTAACAGGAAATGACAGGAACCATTTATATAAACTGATTGTGTAGATGGAGGAAGAGATACACATAGTTATTAATAGGAAATGACATGAACCATTTATATAAACTGATTGTGTAGATGGAGGATTATGTTAACCGAACAACAGATGGCATGCTAAGTTGGAGAAGTATCAGTTCGTGCGCATCAGATTCAGAAGTTGGTCTAGAGAATTGGCAGCAAAGGATGCATGAAGTGTCAACTAGATGATTTGCACGTATAAATCGATCGTTCCGCTGGATTGGCACAAAGCTATGTGATCCACCCAAGTGCAATGGACTAACTAAGATTGATATGTTGATAAAATAATTTGAGTTACAGGTACCTGAAAAACATAGGATTTTTGCACTAGATGTCGTCTTAAAAAAAACCCCAACTAGATGGTGGGTCGCGCACATAAAGGGAATGAAGGACTCAGCACAATGCAGTAGACTTATGCAGATACGCTTTGGGCTAGAGAAAGAAGAAAGTGTACATAAATACATAGGAGAGGTCAACCCAGAGAGTCACACAGACAGATGTAGAACTTTATGGTGCTTAGAATCATAGAGAGAGTGGGTGCACTGATTCATACACATGTTGAATACAATCCCTAGGAATTGGTATTTAGAATTGGAGATGCACATGGAGACCGCAGAATGGAAAGGATTGGTTCGGATATTCGAAATCAAATTCACATTTGAACATGAATCCCCCTCCATACATGCAAAAATACAAGCCATTCGAGCAAAGATCTTCTCGAAGGTATAATCAATGGAAGAAGTATCATTAAGTAGTGCAAACAAAGCCAAGATGATGGTCCAGAAGTTATTGGAATGTTATAATGTCATGGAGAAAGAATATGTGGAAGAAGATCCCAGGAATGTGTAGGTACCAGATATAGAAGGAATAGGTGCAGTAGAAGGGCTAGAGCTTGTATCTGTCGCATACTCACATCCTATAAAGACAAAGAAAATCAATATTGGGACAATAGAGAATCCTAAGTTTGCACAGATAGGAGACTATTGGAATGATGAGACAATTGAGAAGGTGGCAGACTTATTATGGGAATATCATGACTTATTTCCAACCACATTCTCTGAGATGAAAGGGATAGTATATGATTTAGGCAATATGAAGATTCCACTGAAACCTAGAGTTAAGACAATACGATAGAGACCCTACAGAGTGAACCCGAGGTAATACAATGAGAAGTTTAAGGCTGAAATAGACATAATGCTAGATGCAGGAATTGTTGAACCAGTAGAAGAGTCTGAGTGTATTATCTCAATGGTGGAGTAGGAGAAGAAGACTAGAGGAATTAGTATTTGCGTGGATCTAAGGAAGCTAAATGATGCATGCTTACATGACCCATTCCCAACACCATTCACAAATGAATTACTAGAGAATGTAGGAGGTCAAGAAATGTATTTTTTTACAAATGGAATCTTTGTATACCATCAGATAAAAATTGTGTAGGAATATAGACACAAAACCACATTTGCGATAGAATGGGGCAATTATCAAAACACGATGATGCCATTTGGATTGAAGAATGCCCCTGTCGTGTTTTATAGAGTGGTAGTCGCAGTATTCAAGGATTTCATCCATAAATTTTTGGAAGTTTATTTAGATGATTGGACAGTGTTAATTCTACTGCAGGATCATATAAAAGTACTTCGACTTATGCTAGATCAATGCAGATAGTGTCAGATTTTGCTGAACTTGAAGAAATATAAGAATTCTAGGACATGCAGTATACAAACAAGGCCTATTGGTTGACCTAGCCAAGATCACAGTTATTCTGGAGTTGGATTCTCTGACATGAGTCAAATAACTAAGAGAAAATTTGGGTCATACAGGTTATTACAAGAATTTTGTCAAAGGATACACTCATATTAAAGAACCCTTGGAAAAGTTAATGAAGAAGGAATCCAAGTTCCAATGAATGAGGACTGCTAGAAGGGTTTGGACATGTTAAAAAAAAGATTGGTCACCATGCCCATTTTAATCTTTACAGACCAGAACAAGGTGTTCCATGTCCATGTATGTGCATCATACATTGCATTGGGCATAGTACTCTCACAACCAAGAGAAGGAGACATCACTCATCCGATTGTGTTTGCAAGTAGAAAGTTTTATATATCTGAAAAATATTATACCACTACAGAACAGGAAGGCTTGGCCATGGTTTATGTGCTCTAGAAGTTTAGACATTACTTACTTGGGTCTCACTTCAAAATGTACATAGATCATTATACATTCAAGTATTTAGTCAATAAACCTATCTTAAGAGGAAGAATATGCAGATGGATGTTACTATTTCAGGAATATGACTTTGAGGTCATAGTAAAACTAGGAAAGTTGAATGCAGGACCTGATCATCTCTCATGCATACTAACAGGAGAGGATGCAGGTAATTTAGATGATAATTTCTCTAATGTGCAATTATTTGTAGTAAGGATGGTGGATGATTACTTTGTGAACATTGTGGAGTTTCTAAATATAGGTGCAACCCCCTCCAACATGAGAGTTGCATAGAAGAAAAAATTGGTAGTGAAACCAGTCGAATATCAGTTGATTACAGGGAACTTGTATAAGCTAGGGGTAGATGGAATCTTAAGGCGGTGTGTATTGGAACATGAAAGATTTATTATACTAGAGGAAGTGCATGATGGAAGTGCTTGAGGAAATTACGCCGGAAAATATACGACACATAAGATTTTATGCGCAGGGTTGTGGTGGCCCACATTGCACAAAGATGCGAAGGAGTATTGTCAGTTGTGAGACATATTTAAATGAGTGGTTAAACCATATAGGCATGATGAAATGCCATTAAATCCACAGTTTATGTTGCAAGCCTTCGAGAAGTGGGAAATTGACTTTGTAGGTCTGATCCACACACAAGCAAGGATATCAGGAGCAAGATACATCATTACTGTGACAATGAATTTAACCAGGTGGGTGGAAGCAATGCCAATTATTGATTACAATGCAGAGACTTCTATGCGGTTTCTATTCGAGAATGTAGTCACCAAGTTTGGATGTCCGCACATATCACTTAGCAATCAAGGTACACACTTTCTTAACACAACAATTCCCGCACTAACTCAGGAATTTGAGATTCATCATCATAAGAGTACACCATATCACCCTTAGGCTAATGGCACAGTGGAAGCGCTTAATAAGATTTGGGAGAATTCCTTGACAAATATCTACAATTTTGGAAGAGATGAATGGGACTTACGCATTCCCACAGTACTATGGGCATACATAACTACTAGGAAGAAGATGATAGGGTAGTAAAATTTTTGGTTGGTATATGGACATGAAGGAGTGATTCCAATGGAGTTCATTGTAGCTAGTCTGCGCATTGAAGGCATCATTGGGCTATCAGACATGGGTGAAATAGAGGAGACATTGGCACAATTAGTCCATCTTGTGGAGGATTGGTTTCTCACAAGATTCCATCAACAGGTGGAGAAATCCAGAGAGAAGGCATGGCATGATCGACACATTAAATCCAAGAAATTTGAAGTTGACAATTTGGTACTATTCTATGACAGCAAGTATCTATGACACCTAGGGAAGTTTCACATGCATTGGTTAGGTCCCTATGTGATACAATAGATAAATGATACAGGTGTTGTGCGATTGGGAACCTTGGATGGACAAGTCCTAGATGAAATGGTGAATGGAAGTTGAGCGAAACTCTATAGAGATAGTCGACCATCTACACAATAATCTGGGTTGTGCCAAAATCATCGTATTATAATAAGTGTACCATAATAGCAAGAAAAACAAGAAAAACCCAACAAAAAGTAGAAAAAATAAAATAAAAGCAACAAAATGATAGTAATAAGAGAAAGAAAAAATGTTGGAGAAATCACAAGGTATTAGAACTTGCACGGTTGACCTAATCATCTCACATGAAGTGAACATTGCACCAAGTTCAATGCGTAGATGTGAACATGCCTGACTGCGACGGAGCAACGCACTACTATGTAGATTGGCACGAAAAAACCATCTGAAAATACATTTGAATGACTGGCGTGATGGGTCATAAAAGCATTGTATAAGTAGTAAATTTGAAAAGCCACCAACATTCGCAGTCGATCGACAATACAAGAGAGAAATCACCTGAAGGATTTTGTAATTAAGATGCAATAATGGAACAACTTATCAACTCTGGTGGTGGATGGGATGAGTTAGTTAAAACAATATGGGATAGGTACGATCATCACGAAAGAAAAAAAAACATAAGAACATCATTAAGCGGAACCAATTCTTGAATACCACTATGAGCAAATCAGTGTGACCTAGTGAGAAAAGAGTCGAGCTACAACTAGCAGAACTTGCAAATGGTGGTAGTTTAGGAAGAGGTCACTTTAGATGAATGGGGAAATATCTTCCAACAATACCATTGGTCCCCCTGGGGTGGATTAAGGAAGAAGATATGTTTAGAAAGCATACGAACCTAAATTTTTTGGATCAGGACATTACCAATGAATAAACAGTTCTAGATATGGCTAGGAACAAATACTCGTGGGATGAATGCATATCGGATGTAGGGACTTGCATCATTTCCAACAGAAAGTTTCACAAAGATCAAACTGAGGTCAGTATCAGGTTCACGGGTTATGAATGGTTCATGACAATAAAAGAGAAGGAAACGGATCAATATCCCACTGAAAGAGAGGTTGTCAGGAAATTGGCCTCATATATGACACCAAAACTAAACTTGAAGAATTTTCCAAAGTTTAGAGGAGAATAGAAGGATGGTGTAGTCCTCAAGCAACCTCAGTAGAGTATCACCAGAGAAGACTATTACATGAAGAGAATGGTTAACAATTACTTTTCTTTTGAGATGTGGTGTTTTCTCCCTAGGAAGAAATACTCTTGATGTTGTCGTCTGGACTTAGGCCACCATCAGGGGGGAAGAGGCCTTCAAGAGGAAAAAGGATGACCCTCTAAGGTATATTGCAAAGAAGCATACAGAAAAGAAGGAATAATCACAACTAGCAATCAGATGCATGGAACAGATGACCCAAGCAACAGTCCAAAAGGTAACAGAAATAGTTCCATAGGTGGAAGAGGCTAAGGCTACCACACAATAGTTCATTGCAGATTCTAATAACATGAAATGGGACTGAGTGGCTTTGGATGATCCATAGGTGAGTGTTGGCGGCTTGTTGGATAGGCAATTTTGGATATAATTTTGGAGAAAAACCTAAGTATGAAGAAAGAGCATAGAAGGAAGAAATCATGCAGAAATAATAAATCGCACAAAAGGAAGGAAGAGAACAGAAGGGAGAAGAAGGATGGAACACATGGAGGACAGAGACAATGTAGAGATAGAAGGATAAATCAAGCGAGTGAGAGAAGGAAGCGCAAAGGATGACAATGTGACTTCCGATAAATAGAGGAAAAACAAAAAAGTTGTATAAAGAACGAGAAGTAAAGGAAGGAAAACAACCAGTTAACTAAAGCTAGCTAGGCCATGAATTGTAATGGGCGATTTTGGGATAGATAATAATAGTAATTTAAACCCGATATTTTGGGTATAAATATGTAATGTGTGGGGTAAAAAGATATTTATCGATAAATAAAGAGAGAGAGAGAGATATTGGAATAGAGAAAGTGAGTAGAATCTGTAAAGGTTGAGATTATGTAAGAATCATGAATGTAATCAGTTGATACGATGAATAAAGATAGATTTTGAGAGATAATCTTGCATCTTGTGTTCTTTACTTGTTTATGTGTGGTTATGAATGATGTTGTTATACTTTTTAAACTAGATTTAGTGTATGTATTGGTTATGATGCAATATTCATGAATGGTTGTAATAATCAAGAAAATACATAAGCTAGAATAAGGAACAATGACTCATGCATCTGCCTCCCTTTTCCTTACTATTGAAAAAACCAAGTTCTTGCAGTCCCAATAGATACCTCGAGTGAGACTTCATCTACGCAAGCAGGTGATTCCGAAAGGGTCGGTGTCTTGAGGGTTTGTTGGTCACATTTTAACCGAACCTTGGGTCTTACAACTCATGCGTAGACCATTTTATCCCAACAACAAGTCATGGGTGACTCAAATCTCACTTTAGACTAGATGAATTATGAAATCCGAGTGGAAAATAGGGGTTTGACAACCCTTGGGAAATCATTAAAGACCATTTATTTGCATTTTCAATACATAAGCTTTATTTTGATGATATTGTAGCTTCCAGAGGTATTCCCAAAAGAGGCCAAGGTGTCAAGAATGTGGGAATATTTGTTGATACTATTTTAGCCCTTCGTTTCAGTTAAATCATCCTTGGAATGAGGCTAGGCCCTCATGGGAAAGTTGATGAGATTTTTGGGCTTGTGTGGGGGTTCCACACCCACAAAGAGGATTAAAATATTCTAATTAATTGTTGAGTTTAGAAGGGGTGTCTAAAATCACTCGTTGGACTTGTATACAAAGGAGACATGTTATTATGGCATTTCATTAATAGTGAAAGTATGGAGCTATCATAAGTGAGTGAGAACATGTGCTAGGAGGCTTAGTGATTTCAACAAGGGAATGTCTATAGCTTTGGAAAATCTGGCCTAGGAGAGAGGTAGCCACAGAAGGAAGAAATTGTAGAAGTGGAGTGAATTGTACAGAAGTGTCCATACAATTTTCCATACATGTATTTGGGTTATAACGGGAAAAATCATGTAAGTACACAGGTTGCAGTGGGTACAATCATGTATGTACGCGGGTTGCAGAAGGGTGAGTGACATACATTTTTACAAGGTTTATGAGCAGGATCAGGTCCATACAAGATGATTTCAACAACAATACAGGTGATGTCAGCAGGTTGTACATGTGGTCTGCAATAGATTTGTAAGTTTGGATTTGTCCCAAGTATTTCTCTGATATTTGGTAGTTTTGGAAGAACAAGATTTTCCTTAAATTTAAGTGAATTTGTATTGGTTGGGAAGGTTGTTTTTTCCCTCAGAATTTCTAAAATTGATAAACTTATAGAACACAAATTTTGTGTCTCATATGTTTTTATGGTTCATCTCTCATAAAATGTCAATTTTCACATGCAACTCTATGTGAATAATTCCATATCTAAAAATTACTTCCTAGTGATCTAACAGTAAACCCTAGTTGTTATCATTGAACAATTTTACAGTAAAATTATTAACTGAAAAATATAGCAGCAAAAACAACAAGAAGGCAAGGGGAAAAGGGGAAGAAAGAAGTAGGAATCAACAATAGAGTTTGATGAGGTTGAAGATAGGTTCTAGAGGGATATATTCTTGATCTCCTCCCTTTCAAGTATAGTCTCGAGTAGGGGGAACTGATTGGTGGATAATGGAGTGTCTTTCCATATGATAGGTGCATGAGATTTATTTGACAGCTTCATAGAGGTTGGCTCATAATTGTGTGTGGGCCTTGGTATGGGAACCAAGCATGAAGTACGAGGATCTGGTATGGTATCATTCAGACTGGAGTCAAGTGAGGTGTTGAGGGTGTCAAATGTGAATGTGTTATGGGTGCCATAACTCAGAAGGAGTGTTCTCTTAGTATCATAGATTGAGAAGAAAGGATATCATGTATTTTTTCGAGAAGGAAAGTTGTTGTTTATATCCAGATGATATAGCTTCATATTAGTTATCGTTCTTAGAGTTAGGGAGAGAAACCTATATAGGATGAGGGGCCATCCTATGATATTTGTGGATAACAGTACTAGAGAGACAGATGAAGAGGAGCAGGTAGCTCCACCAATGGTGAGGCAGGTGGTTCCACCACTGGTGAGGCAGGTGGCCCCACTAGGAGCACAGGTTCAGAGGGAGCAGGTGGATCCACCAATGATAAGGCATGTATCTACACTATTAGTGTCATCTTAGAGGGTGTCATAGTTTAGAGGGAGTCATCCCTAAGTGTTGAACATGTCGATCACACTAAGAGGGGGGGGTTGAATCAGTGTGAGGGATATTTTACACTTCTCATAAAACTTTAGTTAGCAATCACCATTCACAATATCATTACTTATTACTTCCATTCATACTTAATTTATTTCAAGTAAATATATCTCAATGACATACATTAACAATAAATATCTATGCACCATCACAATAAATAACACAAGGAACATCAAATTTATGTATAATTTTTTTTTGTATTACGGACTACAATCCTTGGGTTTTATCAACACCAACTAAAATAGAGAACCAACTCTAAGAGAGAACCAAATATCAATGCAAGAACTAGCATGTGTATCTCAACACCAATCGAGATGTGAGGAATCCAACCCTCAAGTACAAGAACCATCTTGTACAAAAATAAATTTGTCAAACTGTACCAACATTCTATACCAACACAAGTGCATCAACTATGCACAACCTATCACAACAACCTGTCACCTCAAGTTGCCTCATCAATCTCATCATCCAAATTTGATATGTAACTCTATAACATACCTGGTGTATATGATCAAAGACCTACAAACCTTCCTTAAATTCAACAACAAGAGACTATCATTTTCATCAAACTTTACTTTAGTCTCACATGACTAATTTTGGATTAGTCAAAAACTCTAACTTGCATCAATCATAACTCTTTACTTGTAATGAATAAAGGTCTGAAAATGGTATATAATGTTCTTTGATGTATTTTTTGCAATTCCTCCAGGTTTCCCTGCTTGGTACAAAACATAATATTTGTTGTATAGATATGAAAATGGTACAAAACATACTACAGACTGTATTCTAACCAATACATTCAATATTATTGAATTTGGATATTTTATGAAGAAGTTATGATGTTTTTATCCGAAATACTTGTTTTAGACTAGTTTCAAGATTAGCCACAAACCCTATTTTCCACGGAGTGTAACTCTGATAATACAACGACCCACAAGCTGAAATTTTTATCACAGTTAACTGGATATGTTTTCTCAACATCCTATAGATTTCACTATCTGAATCATTCTAGAAAAAAATTTATTTCAAAAATGGTGAGATGACCTGTAAACATATCTTAGAAAGCATCATCAAAAGACTTTATTCTCCCTTGAATTTGAGCCTTCTTTACTTCACCTTCCCTATGAAATTCTCCTTATATATACTTTGGTTACCTCGTTCACTTGT
>JZKD02S0180263.1:832658-843610 GCA_000966675.3 Picea glauca
ATATTCATTAAATTATCACATGGCAGACTTGATCTTGGGCAGAACACCTTTGTTATGCGATGGAAGACCCTGAACATTTGCTAGCTGGAGGTTCGGAGAAGGACGGATGAAGCGACCGAAATGTTTTCCGCAAAATCCTTTCATAAGTAACCCAAAACAAATAACTGCCATCCGAGGATGGGAGGTCGATCAAATTTCTCTAATAATGCCGAATTCTGTGACAGAAGCATAGCCAAACGATCCGACTGCTTCATTTTTACTAAATTTACAACTTATATAATATGTACGAGAAACCCATTCACTAATGAAGACATTTAATATTCTTGAACTGTAAATTGCTAAATGCAGACTCTCGTCTATTTTTATTGAAGGGATGATAGAATTTGTGGGTGATCTGCCGTGGATTTTTCCCACAGAAATATGCCCGGGATTTACTACAAAGCACCGGAATGTTAATTTCTATGGGCTGTTGCGTCCCTGTGTGTAGATGTAATCTGTATGTGCAGCAAGAGTCCTCCGATTCAAGCACGCTGCTTCATCCATATTAAAATCGCAGCTCTCCTCGGCCTCTTTTTGCTGCGCCGGTTCTTCGCCACTAGCTGACTGTAATATATCCACCATTGAAGACAAAGTTAGGGTTGTAAAATTGAAAAACATTATAAAAGGCGTCCATCAGTTCGTTATAATATATTTGGAAAGATGTAGACTCATCTTACGGCGGCATTCATCACTTTATTATCTTTTGGAAACCGTTGCCAACTTCCCAATAACCTCGTGATCCGATCATCTGTATACGAATTAAAAAAATTAGGGAAAATACTCCGCGATTCCGTCCAAGACCACTCAAGGGAATTTGCCGTTTATGAAAGATCAATTTTACAATGAATTTCTCAAATTGCAATTGGAGGGTGACATTTCAATATGAATAATTGATTACCAATCAAAGTAATTAGAATCTGACCAATATCATATCCAGAAAATGCATTTGGAAAAGACATTTCTCGCGATATAAGAATTTACCTCTCTCAATTGGATGAATCGCCAATACTGTCGTCAGAAGAAGAAGGGCGCATAGCATGAAAACCCCGAGTCTCGAACCAATTGTGCTGCGCATCTTCGTCATTTCGACCGGTCAAGAGATGATCAAACGAACATCTCTAATGCCATTCGATCAATTCTCCAAACTGTGAGCGATTCGGATAAAGAGATTACAGCAGCATTCACTCCTGTAACTGCTATTCATATGATTCGGTCGCCAACAACAAGATCCAAATTGAATGTTGAAAGCGGACTACCAGCCTGCCGCCTGCAAGGGTTGACAATTGCGTATGGATCCGTGCATTCCATTAATGAATTCATATACGCAATCGAGAAATAATTAATAAGCAATTTAAAAATAAACACCTCTCGAACACGTCTTCCATTATATAATCCGGTCATACGTACATACATCTTCCACAGTAAATTAGGCGTTTTATAACTGTTATAAGTTTTTTTTTTTTTTTTTATTATTATTATTATTATGGATTAGGCGTTACAAATTTATATGAAATCATAATTTTTTTTTTTTTACATTGTATTTTTAATACACAAATGAATTTAATTTGTTGAAAAACTTTGAGCCATTAAAATTATATAAAATTAACCATTCAAATCTACATATCTAATACTTTTTCTCCCAATTTTAAACAAATATTATAGAAAATATCCCCAAAAAATATCATAGTAAAATAAGTTTTACTTATTTCCCTGTTTTTAGTTCATATATATATCAGTTAAAAAATTAATATTTTTTTTTTCACTTTGAAAAAAATTGTTTCTTGATATTCATTTCAAAATCAACTGAATCAACTGGAACAATGTTCTTTACATAACTGACCAACAAAATACAAAAAATTACAATCTTTTGCTTCATATACATCCAGAATTTCTACTATAAAAAATAATATATATTTCTATTTTCAGTGTTCAGTGTACTTTTCTTTACACTGTATAATTAATTCAGTGAATTGTAAAGTTTCACTCTGAATTATTTCATAATAATAATAATAATTTAATTTCTCTGTTATTATTTGATTGTATAAAAAATTTAAAAATATGTATATATATTATCTCTTATAAATTTAAACTTATAATTTTAAGAGAAACCATATATTTTTATTTATTAAATAAATTAATAAATGAACTATATCTCTATTTTCCTTATTAAATATTATTTTTTATACTAATTAATTACTTAAATTGTAAGTTACTGAAACTAAATATTTTTTACATTGTATAATTAATTGCTTAAGTTGTACATAAGTGAAACTGACTCCATTGTTATATTATAGTTATCTTATTTACACCTCATGACTTTTCACCTAAGAAAGACTTACTTTTCACATAAGAAAGACTTTTCCTGCTTTTTAGTGTTCTAATTTGTAAGTTGGAAATATTTTACAAGATTGTATTTTTTTTTGTTTGTTTGTTAATTTGTGTGAGACCTGGGAATCACTCGGCCTGAGCCACACCAACACGGAATGGCTTAACAACACACTCTGTCACCAACACACTCAGTACCTCGGGGACTAATATTTTACAAGATTGTATTAAGAAGTTAGGTGTTTTTAAAAGTTTTATAGAATTATTTCAACATTTTTTTTCTTTAATTTTATATTTTAAAGAGTAATTTAAATGTGTTATAATATAGTTTTTTATGGTTATTTTTCTTAGATCATTTTTATACAAATCCTAGTTTTAGAATTTAATGATTGAGATGGTAAAATCAAAATATAATAAAAGTTTTTTTTAGAATTTAATGATTGAGATGGTAAAATCAAAATATAATAAAAGTTTTTTTTATGAGAATGATAAATATTTTTTTATAATAAAATGTAAATTTAATAAAGAAAAATTTTAATTTTAATAAATTTAAAAAAAAAACAAATGTTATATTGAATTTTGAATTTTTTTATATAAAGTATTTTCAAAAATATGTAAAAAAAAAAATCTAATATATATAATGCCAAATAATATATTAAAAATTTCAAGTTTTGTAAATAGACTTTGTATTTTACATTCAATGCATTCGCGTATAAGAAAATAAAAATAACATCCTGTAAATTAAAAAAAAAAAAAAACACGTTCCATAAAATGTTGTTAAAAGTCAAATGTCATTAAAACTGCATTGAAGGCAAAGTGAACTTCGAGGGCGATGCAGCATTCGCTTTAGTTGAGAAATAAATTCCCATTTGCATAAAACAGCAGTGGGCGTGTGACGCTCTGCTGGCCGCGTTATAAGATATTATGTCGCCCAATAAATATTTGAGTGTATTGCTTAGGCGAGAACGAAGAGAAGCAGTTGGCTGATCGGAACGTCGAGAGGCCAACCGAAGAAATAAAAAAGGAAGACAAATAGCGTACGCTTTCTTGTTTGACAAATTCATTAATAATTTTGAATATAAGAATCTCACAAGGATTTGGACGTGATATATTTCGACGTGATATCTGATATGTTGTGTCAATTAATTATGCCGAAAGGCGTATGACAATGGGCATAATTAATGATCTTTTAATTCCAGTGAAGAATGGTTCTTCATCGTTACTTTAAACGGTAAAGCATTAGATTTACTTGGTCAACCTTGATATTTGATGTTGCACATAAAAACCAGAATTGGTGAGAAGAGTTCATTTTAACGGGTTGGTAACCAGAATTGGTGAGAAGAGTTCATTTTAACGGGTTGGTGTATCCTTCGTTTGTTTTATTGGAGGTTATTGGGGGCTTTTTACAGTTTAGGTATGTGAAGTCTCTAAATTTTCTATCTAAAATCAAATTTAAAATTTAAATAATTCCTTTTTAATTATGTAGTCTAAAATCAAATTTAAAATTTAAATAATTCCTTTTAAATTATATAAAAGATTTTGAAATTTAAATAATTCTTTTTTAATTATATAAAAGTTAGTTTACATTCATTTCTTTTGCCCAGATATGAATTTTGGATAAGAAAAAATTTAAGAGTTTTGGAAAAATGTTTACACGTTTTTTTTAAGTTCGAGAAAGGGTTTATCAATTGGAACTCAGAGCTAGTGCCTGTATTCATTGTATCTAGTGTGTATATTTAACGCACCTAATGCACAATGTGGATTTGATAAAGTTTATGGAAAATATAAATAAAACCTTCCCCTCTTTTGTGTATACAGGTATTAGATTTTATGTACATATGAGTTAATTTATGTGTATATTTATGATTTTGTAGTATTATTATATTTAAAAATATATTACTTTATGTAACAAGTGTTTCGTGGCAATGTAGTCTTTATCAGGTTGAATTGGGAATAAATGCATAGGGATGGGAAAAAGTAGTGGAAACAACGGAGATGTGGCAAGTAACATGAAGCACATGTGGTATCCATGCAGTGGTCTCTAGAGTCTCATTTATTTTTTGAAAGTATATAATCTATTTTGCTATGTTGGAAATTTCTCTCTATTTTGTCTCTATATGACAAAAAAAAGTTATATTCAAATGAAATAAATACAATTTCTTGACATTTAAATGCATTTGTCATGTAGACTGGGATTGGGGCTCCCACAGACCATAAACATAGTGGAAGATAAAAATTTATGAGGACATAAATATAAAAAGAGATTAAAAACAATTTTATTTGAAGTATATAAAAAAATACTATTGTATGTTACATATTCTTGGAAATTTAAATGTGTTTCTCATGTAGACTGAGATTGGGGCTCTCGCAGAGCATAAGAGAAATATGTATAAGAAATAGGACTGTAGAAAGAAGAAGTGGGTGACGATAGAGTGTAATACCTGAAAAAAATAAATTGAAATGTATCAATCTTTGGCTAGACATTTCTATTTAAAAAAGTGGAATAGCTAGGTTGATAAACAAAGCAGGATGTGATCAGTATAGAATTACAGTGATGGTAGATATAACCCCCTTTTTCTATTTGCTTGTTGATGCCTTTTCATTGCTGTGGTCGATGGCTACAGGATTCATGGAAACTGCATGTTGCCTTTCGTCAGTGACCTGCTTCAATTCCCTTTCGTCGGTGACCTGCTTCAATTCATTTTCTAATTCCCTGAAGTTGATAGAAAGATTACACAAAGCTTGATCAATTTTCCCATTCTGTACCAAATAGTCGACTACTCAGTTGTCGATGTCATCTTGCCCATATTCAAGGATGTTGTAAAAAGTTTTCAAACACAACGCCTTAAAAATATCAACCTGTTTATCGAAGGCTCGCTTAGTTAAGGGCAAGGAGTTCACGATTAAGTTGGGGTATTGGATGTCGTTGGTCCTTCCGGCTAAGTCTATTATGGTTAGCTTTGTAAATATTTTTCCTTTCTTTGATATGACTTGTTCACATGACTGGACAATGAGATGCAGGTTCTTCACTTTTTCTTTCCATCATGCATTTAATTGATCGATCTAGTTTTTGGATGGGAGATCTTGTTGTCTTCTTCTCGTTTCCATCATGTTGTTGACAATGGTACCAAAAGGAAGGACCGTGTCTAAATAGAAATGTTATTCATCTTTTAAATGCGTCTGCAAATGTTCGAGCAAATTATGTTCCCTCGTTCCAAGAGAAGTCATGGTTTGTGATGTTTCCCACGCCTCAGTAATCAGTTTCACTATTTTCTTGACATTATTCTCCACATATCCTCTACATAATGCAAGGAGGCTCGAGGATCCTTTTAACTTGGCTGCAGAGGTGACAGGCATGGATATTGCCAAAGGATTGACAAACAATGGCATAGGACTCAAAGATTCTTCCAATTCCTTGACCCAGTCCTTCAGTCTGGTATTCTCGACCTCAATGCCTCCAATGGAATCATCAAGAGAATCTATGGACACTATGTGAAGTTGACATATTTGGGATAGACGCATTTTCGCAAGGTTAATCTATGAACGGGATTTTCCTTTCCTATTTTTTACATCCTTTTTTTTTATAATTAATTTTTTGGACAGGCCGTAAAAAACAACGCTCTGGAACACGAAGGATTCATATTCGTCAAAATTTTCGGTATCAGATATGTTCATTGGACGACTATGTTGGATTGCATCTCTGGGATGATCAAGGTAGCGGAATACACTATCCATATCAGGCTCAAGTTCCATGTTCTCACTCTCATTTTTGGGCTCTTCCACTTGTCCCACATTTTTTTTCTCTTCTTGTTGAGTGGAAAATTGTGATAACTATCAATTTTAGGGCGAGGCGGGTCATTATCTCCTCCTCCATTTGAAGAAATCTAAGTTTCTTTGTTGTTGTGGTGGGCTGTTGGAGCGATACTCTGGGATGTCGTACATTTGGGAGTGTTATCCGTCGATTGAACACTCTTCTCACTGGAGACTTTTCCCTGTTGCTTTTACAATTCAGTGGTGTTGTGAAGTGTGTCTAGGTCACCGACATAAGAAGCAGGAGCGTTGTCATCAGTGTATCTGTTTTTGGTCAGGTGTTTTTTGAAAAAATAATTGTCGAAGCCAAGTGTTTATAAATGTTGTAAAGAAAATTTTATTGGGGTCGAACCCTCTTAGGCTTTCATCATATCTTAAGTTCAAGTTGCTGAAATGGGCTGCAAATTCATCAATTTTGTTGGCGTTCCTCAACACGAAGTCTCCGACCTTCCAAGGCAGATGAGTGAACTATTTTCTTCTCTTCTGTTATAATAGACGCAACCCGTAGTTGCCTTGCTTTGGTGTTGGGTATGTGTTATATTCTTTGCATGTGTGTGTGTGGGCGCATCAAATATGACAACTGCATCTAACGATCCCTCTAGTAGTGTCCCATGTGACGTGTGTATTGGGTACTTTCCTAGGGGGGTCCGAAGGGGGGAAGGTATGCCCCCCCTGGTTATGCGCAAGAATTTTTTTTTTTGGGCGGTTTTTGCTATTTTTAGCAGTTTTGTAAATTAATCCCGGGTTAAGGGATTAGGGTTTTGGTATCTACGAAATACCTAAAAAAATTGTATATATTTTGTGGTAAATGGTGAAATTTGATATAATTAATATAAGAAAGGTTTTCTTGGTTAAAGGTTTCCGACATAAAATCTCTATGTACTCTGTGTATGAGCCATTGATTAAATTTTTCTTTCCTTAAGAATATATATTCATTTCTTTACTTCACAAGTTTAAAACTTACATGTGGTATTAGAGATCGTTTTTGGATTCAGAGGGACGCCTTTGTTGTCAAGGTTTTGGCTCGGTCTTGATAGATCAAGATTATCTTGGGTCTATGATAAACCTGGGTTTAGTGGGAGCTTTTGCAGTGGTTATTTGAGTGCATAAAGAGGAATGGTGAGTTCTTATAGAATTGAGATAGAGAATTTCAACGGTAAAAACTTTGAGCTATGGAAGTTGAAGATGGAGGACCTTCTTGTAGACAAAGAACAATGGATCAATGTGGATCCTGGTACACCGACATTTGGTACGCATCCTACTGGAACACAAATGACTAGTACACAACCTACTAGTGCACAAACTACTAGTACACCACCTACTGGTATGTCGAAGGAAGATTGGGAGAAGTTGGATAGAAGAGCAAGGAGTACTATTCAACTATGCCTGGTAGATTTGGTGTTGTTGAATGTCTCAGGAGAATCTACAACCAAGGAACTATGGGATACGTTGGGGAATTTGTATCAATCAAAGTCCCTGGTAAAGAAGTTGTTTCTTAGAAAGAAGCTGTATCATCTTAGGATGGAAGATGGACATTATGTGACAGAACATCTAAATTCCTTTAATACTCTGGTAAGTCAACTTGTCTCTTTTAATATTACGATTGCAGAAGAAGATAAGTGTATTACTTTGTTATGTTCTTTGCCAGACTCTTGGGATAATCTGGTTGTAGCAGTAGGTAGTACCACTCAATCTACATTGAAGTATGAGGATGTAGTTGCATCCTTGTTATTTGAAGAGATGAGGCGAAAAAGCATGGATGGACACAACACAGATGCTTTATTTGTAAGAGAGCATACCCAAGACAGGAACCCTGGTAAGCCTTCGGGGTGGATATCTAAATCTAAAGGGAGATCTAAGTCTCGAGGAAAATCTTTGAGGAAATGTTGGAAGTGTGGTAAAACAGGGCATTATAAGAAAGATTGCAAGTCTAAGAAGGTTGAAAAACCAAAGGGATCTAATGGTACCTCTTCCACAGAGGCAAAAAACCTTCACTGAAGGAGGAGGTGATGTTTACCTAGCATCTACAAGTACACATGCAGACCACGATGTATGATTGATCAACTCAGGTGCATCATACCATATGAGTCCTCATAGGGAGTGGTTCTTTGAATATGAAAAATCTGATGGTGGTGATGTATTCCTAGGAGATCACTCGACAACAAAAATCTTGGGATGTGGAAGGGTTAAGTTGCTACTAAAAGATGGAAGGATTAGAACTCTCCCTGGGGTTCTGGACATTCCAAAACTATCCAGGAGCTTAATATTTGTAAGCAAGATGGAATATGCAAGAGTGAATATTGTATTTGGAAAGGGCACTTGCAAGATGGTATGAGGAGCAATGGTGTTGATGAGGGGAGTTCGGTGTGGAACTCTATACAAGTTGTTGGGAAGCACTTATACTAATGGGTGTAACATTTCTGTTGTCATTGAGTAGAGAAATGAAGGAAACAAGACCAATACTGTCCTAGAAAAGAAGACCATGTTGTGGTATCAAAGACTGGGGCATATTGGAGAAAAGGGATTTCAAATACTACACGATAAAGGTATGGCTGAAGGTATGTCTAATTGCGCTATAGATTTTGATTTCTGTGAAAAATTCATATATGGTAAACAAAATCGAGTAAGATTCCCATCTGGTTCTACAAGAGCAAAGAGGATCTTAGATTTGATACATAGTGATGTGTTTGGACTTGTTCATGTTCCATCCCTAGGTAAATCTGTGTATTATGTTTAATTCATAGATGATTTTTCAAAGAACGCATGGATTTATTTTCTTAGAAATAAATCTGAGGTATTTGATAAATTTAAAGAGTTTAAGGCTTTGGTAGAAAATCAGACAGAGATTAAAATAAAGGTATTGAGAACAGATAATGGTGGAGAATTCTGTGGAAATGAATTCTAAGAATTTTGTAAGAAGTGTGGTATAGCAAGGCAGAAGACTACTCCATACACTCCTCAACAAAATGGAGTTGCAGAAAGGATGAACAGGACGCTGATGGGAAAATCAAGGAGCATGCTCAACAGTTCCGGGCTAGGATAAGAATTCTTGGCAGCGACAGTGGGTACATCATGTTACCTGGTCAATCGATCACCTTCATCAGCGTTGGATGATAAAAATCCACACAAGGTATGGTATTGAAACAAACCCTCTCTTCAACATCTTAGAGTGTTTGGTTGTGATGCTTATGTACATGTTCCAAAGGAAAATAGAAGTAAGATGGATAAAAGGATGAAAAGTGTATCTTTATTGGTTATAAATATGGTGTGAAAGGTTATAAGCTTTGGAACCTAGAAACCAAGAAAATTGTTTAAAGTTAAGATGTTGTTTTCAGAGAGATAAAAGATGTGCTCAAACAGGAATTCCTACCAATGCAAGATGAACCTGAGAAAATAGAGCTTGAGTTGGATGATGCAAAATCTGATTCATCTGAAGAAGAGGAAGAAGAAGAAGAAGAATAAAAATAACCTCATACCCTAGTATTCAGGAGATCAGTGAGAGATAGAAGGCAACCAAAAAGGTATAGTCCACCTAATTTTCGTTCCAATTTTGCTTTATCTATTACTGATGATGATCCCATAACTGTCAGGGGAGCAGTGAATTCGAAGGATAGTAAACTCTGGAAGAAGGCCATGGTTGAAGAAATGGATGCCTTGGATAAGAATGAGGCACGAGATATATTTGAGTTACCAGTTGGAAGAAAATATGTTGGTAGCAAATGACTGTTTAAGAAGAATTTTAATGCACAAGGTAAATTGGAGAAATACAAAGCTCAGTTAGTAGCAAAAGGTTATTCCCAAGTTGAGGGAATTGGCTTTGGTGAAATTTTTTCTCCTGTTGCTAAGTTAACTTCTATTAGATTTATTTTATCTATTGTTGCTGCTTTTGATCTTGAAGTGGAACAAATGGATGTGAAGACAATATTCCTACATGGGGATGTGGAAGAAGAAATCTACATGAAGCAGCCAGAAGGCTTTGTAGTGAAGGGAAAGAAAGAGTTGGTCTATAAGCTAAAGAAGTCACTATATGGTTTGAAGCAATCACCTAGGATGTGGTACCAAAAGTTTGACACATACATCCTTGGATTGGGATTTTTAAGAAGCAGGGATGATCACTGTGTATATTCCAAGTAGGTTGGTAATCACATCATTTATGTAGTGTTGTATGTTGATGACATGTTGTTGGTAGGAAATAACATGGATGTTATCAAGGAGGTGTAATCACAACTATCCTCCAAATTTGACATGAAGGATCTCGGTGCTACTAACTTCATTCCGGGAATGGAGATTAAAAGAGATTGTGAAAACACGAAACTCTGGTTGAATCAAAGAAAATATGTTGAGATGATATTGCAAAGGTTTAATATGCATGGAAGTAAACTAGTCAAGGTTCCTATTCCTATAGGTGTAAAGTTATCTGTAGATCAGTGTCCCAAGACACAGGAAGAAGAAAAGGACATGTCCCATGTTTCGTATGCCAGTGCAGTTGGTAGTTTGATGTATGCAATGGTATGTACTAGACCAGACATTGCACATGCAGTGAGAGTTTTGAGTAGGTATATGTCAAAACCAGGGAAGGAGCATTGGACAACAGTAAAGGGGGTCTTCAGGTATCTTCGTGGCACTACCAGTTATGGATTGTGATACCAAGGAACACAAGGATTGGACAGAGTGGTGGACATACATGGATTTGTTGATGCATACTGGGTAGGTATGCCCCCCACTAGTTACGCACAACGTTCGGGGAAACACCCCAATTTTTTTTTTTGGGGGGGGGG
>JZKD02S0180263.1:843660-854621 GCA_000966675.3 Picea glauca
TTCCTGGTTGAGGGTTTCTGGTATAAAATCTTTGTGTACTCTGTGTATGAGCCATTGATTAAATTTTGTTTTGCTTAAGAATCTATATGCATTGCTTTACTTCACAGGTTTAAAAATTACACTTGGTACTTCTGTAACAAACATTTTTTCCGTAATGTGACATGGAAGGAGAGCAGGTTTTTCCCTGGAGCCAAAAATCCTTATCACAGTGTAATTATCCATGTGTTCAAGTGCCCCCTTCATGTCCAAAAACCTAGTTGCCTGGTCAGATATGCGAGGAGCATCTTCTCCTAACAACAAAACTTTGAAAACAGACACAAATCCATTAACAACCTCATAAAAATAGTGGGAGGCCTTGTGGTTCCAGAAGGCCCGGTACCATAATGTTACTGGGTCGAATTGCCAGTTGACCTTCTTGGATAGAGACAATTTTGGAAACTGGCAGCAATGTGCTATCGCAAAAACTAAGTAGGATGTCATATAAAATTTCTTCTCCTTTTTGAAGCTTGACAATTGGGAACAAATTTCATGGGAAATTAGCTTGCCCAAATAAAAAAACGACTTGTTCCTTGACTATGACATACAAAGTATAAAGAGCCATCTGATAAATAGTTGTTGTGGACTCTTGTCCCATTATTCTTGTAAACAATGAGGCAATTTCATGGAATGGATTTCTAAATGAACTAACCTGCAAGATTGTGATATCTTCAGGAACTACCATCGGGTCTTCCAAGAAGTCGGGTAAGAGGTCCAACCTGTTATTATTCTTTCCTAGGAACTACTTGGAATATTCTCCTTTAAATGTCAATGTTGGCTTCGACAATCTTAACATCTAGTGGAATACCTGAGGTGACAAAAAAACAAAAGAGCGGTCTCGCAGTGGAATAATTCTTTTGTCTAAAATAAATTTATCGGCACACCAAGAGAACCGCTCTTTACAGTCGAAAACTTCAGGGACATAGCCTGCACGAGCAATCCCATAGATCAAAATTACTTCGTTCTGGGCGAAAAGGGATGAGTAATAAGAATGTGACTTGGACCACTAGAAGTTCTGGTCCTCGCACCTGAAGATGTTCATTGCATCTCCACAAAACTGTTGTCTATCTGATGCCATAGGTTTATGAGAACGTTCATTTTCTCCAGACGGTGGTTGAAATGAACAGTTCGAGGCAATAATATAACTCTCCACAAATGTTGGTTCAATGCCTATGAATGGGAAAGCTCCTTGAGACTTTCGCTCATTAATGACAATCTCTATGAGTGCTGCATGATGATTTGTTAGCAGTAAATCTTACTTATTGCACATTTAGAAGTGCAAAGGTGGCAGGTACAATGAAGAGAAATTAAGGATTGGAGGTTTTGTGAATGTGCCAACTCGACAACGTGCGAACGACATTTCATAATTTTGAGATCAACACTTGGAAGGGATAATATAACCCTCCACAAATATTGGTTCAATGTGTATTAATAGGAGATCTCCTCGAGCCTTTAGCTCATCAATGACAATCTTGACGGTTACTGCACGATGGGTTGTTAGAATTAAAGGTCACTAATTGCATATTTAGAAAAAAGATATATATATATATATATATATATATATATATATATAAGCATTTTTTTATTATAGACAAGTGCGAAGGTGATAGAGACGGGAAAGATAAAGGAAGGAATGAAAAGGTCTAAAAAGAGGTCGGATGGGATTCAAAATAGGGTTACGGGGGATACTCAGGAGAGGTGAGTGTTCGACGGTGAAATTCTATGTATCAGAATTTTTGACTACAAAAAGTGTAAAACAAGAGAGAGCATGATGGGGCAGTTTAGTGGTCAGTTTATATATTTGCGGAATTTCAAGAAAGTGGCTAAGTATGGAATAGGGACACATTCGGTCATACTCATTTTCAGAATTGAGGATTGAAAATTTCGTGAACAGACCAACTCGACGACGCGCAAATGACATTCCATGGTGTTTGAAATTAACACTCGGAAGGGATAATATAACCATCTGGAAATTTTTGTATTATGCGTATTAATGGGAGATCTCCTCAAATCTTGGTTTATCATTAACGCTTTCTAATTGCATACTTAGAAATAATATCTTATATATACTTGATAATTGTTAATTGCAAAGGGCACGGGCATAGGAAAAAATGATTAGGAATTGGATATTTCTTGAACATGTGAACCCGACGATCTGTGAAAGAAATTCGAAGAAATGGCAAAGTATGGAAAGAGGACATAAGAGCTTCAAAATGGGGTGACAATAGTTCCATAGGAGACGTGAGGACCCGACGGTCAAATTGTATGTCTCAAAAGTTTTCAATGAAAAATGTGTACCACGAAAGAGGGTATGATAGGTAGATTGTAATACGAAAGACGATATGATGTGAGTCCGGTTGTAAATTTGTATATAGCAGAAGTTAGTGTAATGTTTGTAGGTCACTAAACAATAGTAGTGAAGTCTAGAGCCCACCTACCCAGGAATCCACAGTCGAAGAAGTAGTTGGGTATGGAATGGGGAAGTGGTCGGTCAGAGTCACGATATAAAAGAAGGAGTGCAAATGTGAACCCGCGAGTCTGCCAACCCCCGCTGCTAGACATTTTCGGAAAAAAAACGACTAAGTGACGAGAAACATAAAGTACAGGGAAATGAGAAACAAAAATTTGGTTAAGTATAGAAGACGAAAAAAAAAGGATAATATATTCACATATGTAATAGATATCCCATTTTTTGGCAAGATATTTTCTGCATGTTTCTGGAGAAGTTATATACTTATTGCATATACTTGGAAAGAAGTGAAAAGGTGGCGGGCACATAAAAAAACGACTAGGAATTGGAAATTGTATGAACCCGCCAAAATGACAATCCACAGAAGAGATTGAAAGAAATGGTCATGGAAAGCGGTCAAACGGGCTTAAAAATGGGATAACAAGGGTTCCTGAGGAGACATGAGACCCCAAAGGTCAAATTGTATTGATCAAAACTTTTGAGTGCATACTTTGTAACACGGAAGAGGGGCTGATATAGGATTCTGAAACTCAATTTGTATATCGTAGAAGCTGAGGGGTTGTTTGTAGGTCAAGGAACATTGGAATTTCACTCTGCCTATCTGGGAATATGCAAGTGAAAAATTCGGGTAAGTATGGAATTGGAGGCACAAAATAAATTCCAAGAAATGGAGAAATATGGAAAGTGGACACATGGGCTTCAAAACAGGGTGACAATAGTTTCCCAAGAGACGTGAGGACCCAAATGTCAAATTGCAGGTCTTGGAATTTTTGTGTGCAAACTATGAATCACGGAAGAGGGTATGATGTGGAAGTGCGGCGATAAAATTGTATATCGCGGAGGTCCGGGTGTTGTTTGCAGGCCATGGAACAATGGAAGTGCAATATAGAGCCCGCCTGCCCAGGAATCCACGATCTGGAAAGTGCCTAGGCATCGATTGGCTAGTGGTTGGTGGGAGTCGCGATATAAAAGCACGAGTGAAAATGCGAGCCTGTGAGTCAGCCAACGTCCACATTGATACATTTCCAGAAGAATGACTAAGTAATGAGAAAGAGAGAGTAGAGGGGAAAAAGAAACAAGAATTTGGTCAAGTATAGAAGATGGAAAAGAAGGTCCAATATATTCAAATCTGCAATAGATATTCCATTTCCTTGAAAGATCTTTTCTGTATGTTACTAGAGAAGTTGTATACATATTGTGTATACTTGGAAAGAAATCTGAAGGTAGCGGGCAAAGGAAACAACAAATAGAAATTTCAAATTTCCTAAACTCGTGAACTCAACGATCCGCGAAAGAGATGTCAAGAAATGGTCAAGTGTGGAAAGAGATTGGACGAGCTTCAAAATAGGGTGACGGGTTCCCGAGGAGACGTAAGGCCCTGACTGTCAAATTGTATATATCATAACATTTCAGTGAAAAATGTGTAGAAAGGAAGAGGATATGATGTGGGAGTCCAGAAGTAAATTTTCATATCGTAGAAGGCAGAGTGATGTTTGTAGGTCATGAAACAATGGAAACTGCAATTTAGACAAAGGTGAAGCGCTCGGTCGAAAAAGGTGAATCTGCCAACCCGCATAGAAAGACATTTTCGGAAAAAATGACTAAGTAACGAGAAAGAGAAACTACATGGGATAAAAGAGTGGGAAAATAGAAAGGAGTAGGGCAATTTTTGTAAGCGGGAATTAGTTTCAAACAAACCCCATTGTTGCAAAACCATCATTTTCTAGTAATTGTGAGAAAATTCTTTGTTGAAGACTAGATTTTATTGCAGCTTGTGGGAGTAAGTGTGTTCTTGATACATTCTTCCATGAATGTAACATATTAACTTAAGTATTAAGCTTATTGCATGATGGGTTGTTATCATTGAAGCTTAATAATTTCATGTCTAGAAACAAGAATGACGATCTTTCTGCAACATTGTGATTTGGTATTTCTATGTTCTATTTGCATTATGAATATAATTGAACGTTGGTTTGAAATTCATTTTTTGTTTCCATAAAATCTTGATGGATCGACACAGTGCATTGTCATAAAATTGTTAAATGATCCATTTTAGAAAAAAATAAATAAGAAAATACAATATCGAAGAACTATGAGACTATCCAACCATGCCAATGAGAAGAGCGGTTAAATCTATAAAAAAAGACAAAAACAAGATTCCAAAGAAATTTTTTTAAAAAGTAAGCCATTAAAAAAAAAAAAAATACTAAGCACTGTATATCTGTCCTTATAAATTGGACCAAGTTATTTAGGCCAAAAAAATGAACATATTTTCCATAAACATAGGCAAAGGATTTGCAGCATGCATGAGCCATCGAGATGCTCTTCAACATGCATACAAAACTGAATACCATGCTTTTTTTTAGGAAATCCTTGTAGTCTTCTCCTCGGTGGATCACTGTTTGGTGCCCCAATCTCAATATTTTGTGGAAGAACTGAGCCGGCAAAGAAACAAGAGAGTGGGTCTATAGTGGAATACATTCTTAGCTTGAAGTAGATGAACATCAATCATGTGGTAAAATTGATAGTTCTCACAAGCTTCCTGTGAGGAACAAGATGAAAAACGTTGCAGGGAAAATGGAATAGCCCAAAACTGAAAGTTAGGAAACACCAAGAAACCACCTCCTCACAGTCAAAAACTTCAGGGACACAGGTTGCATGTGCAATTGCAGAGGACCAAATTAGTCTATTCTAGGTGGAAGGAAATGACTAGTAGGAATATGACTTGCACCAGTGGGAGTTCTGGTCCTCATTCCCTAAGATGTTAATTGTATATCCAGAGAACAAGACAATGGTACTACAATTGAATAGTTTTTTGGCTTGAAATATATCTATGGGAGAATCAACATATCATTTCCTTACAGTGAAATACTTCCTCCTAGAATGGAATAATTTGGAACTCTGGAATTCCTACTTTCGAGCTGCAAAGCGACTATTGCATTCAGTGTCAGTTTCTTTTCTAGAACCCCTTCTTTTCATGTTGTCAGGACTGTCATCACCGAGCCTAGAAGTGTCACTCGTTATGGTTGATTTCAATTTCGGCGTGGGAGTGGGAATAGTCTCTACATTTCCATCATCCATTGTTGTATCATCGTCTATCAGATCATCTTCTTCTAGCTCGAAATCCATTGCATTAACCTATGTTCCAACCATCAATGCAGGCGGGCAGGTTGTCTGAGTAGGTAGGGTTTCCTTGGAATTCCTTGGCTTGAAATATATCTCTCGGTGCACCAAGGGACCATCTCATTTTTTTCTCCTAGGTGGAGGGAGATGAGTAGTAATAATATTCCCTAGAATACTGGAACCTCTGGCCATCATGCTCGAAGGTGTTTACTGTATCTAGACAGAATTGCTGCCATAAGTTAATGATAATTTTGTTTTCTCTAGATGATGTTTGAAATGAAAATTGGGGATGGATAATATAACCCTCAACAAATATTGGTTTAATGTGTATTAATGGATTATCTCCTCGAGCCTTTCACTGATCAATGACAATCTCCAGGGTTCATGCGTAATGAGGTATTACCATTAAAGATTACTAATTGCATATTTAGAAAAACGTGCGAAGGTGGCAGTGACGATGAAGAGCGATTAAGAATTATAGATTTCGTAAAGGCGCCAACTGGCCTATGCACGAAAGAGATTGCATAATGTTTGAAATTAATACTTGGAAAGGATAACACTCTTTTCCGCAAATCTTGGTTTAATTTATATTAATGACAAATCTTCTCCGGCCTTCCAGACATTAATGACAATCTTAACAGTTCCTGTACGATGAACTACTAACATTAAATCTTAATAATTGCATATCTAGAAATAAGAACAAAGGTAGCGGGGATATAGAAGAGTGACTAAGAATTGTACATTTCGTCCACCCGCCAATCGACGAAAGAGATTCCAAGAAATGGCCAAGTATGGAAAGCGGTCAGGTGGGTTTCAAAAATAGGGTCACAAGATATACCCAGGAGACATGAGGGGATGATGGTCAAATTGTATGTCACAATGATCAATTTCGGCCATCAATTTGTATATCATGGAATTTTATGTGTTGTTTGTATATAGCAAAATAGTGGAAGTGCAATGTTGAGAAAGCCTGGCTAGGAACCGACGATGGTAATAGTGGCCAAGTATGCAAAGGACAAGCGGTTGGTTGGACTTGTGATATAAAAGTATTAGACATACTTGGAACATGAAATATTGACGTGCTTGAAAACAGGGCCACAAGCTCTACTCAGGAGACATGAGGGACCGATGGTCAAATTATATCTACCCCAACTATTGAATGAAAAATGCGTAACACAAAACATGAGACAATGACATATTTCGAGGGTCAATTTGTATATTGTGGAACTTCGGGTGCTGTATATAAAAGCATGAGACATTCAGAAAAAGGACCAAGTAAATAGAAAGAAAAAGAAAATGAGATAAAGGGGAATTTGTTTGCTAATTTGTAGATTGTAGAAGTTTGGGTGTTGTTTGCAGGCAACGAAACAATGGAAAGGAAATGTTGAACCCACTTATCTAGGAACCCGTGATTCAAAAAGTTTGTTCAATATGAAATGGGGAAGCGATCGGTCGGGATGTTGATATAAAAGTAACAATGGAAATCTGAAGACGTGAATCTTCCAACTCCCACACCTAGACATTTTTCGAAAAATGAGTAAGTAACCAAAAAGGGAAAGCATAGGGAAAAAATAAAGAGGATGGGAATTTTCGGCAATGGGAATTGGTGTAAGAAAGCCCCATTGATGGTCTTAATAGTAACTATGAAGTCCATTAAACATGTGAACATGTTCTTCAATCAAGGAATAGATACAAAGAGGCATTCTTATAGTTTCCAAGATCTGTTTGTATAAGAGAAGCGTAAAAAAGCCACAAGAAAATCAATTTTGGGATGTTTAAGTAAAGTTATTGTACTGTCAGCTTCACTGCAAGTATAACAATGACGAATTTGAATTTTAATGTCCTCCCATTGATGTGATAGTTCCATTGGACTTCACATAATATATATTCTTTTATTTCAAATTATTCCAGGAGATTAATTTTTCTATGCTCATCGATCAAGGAAAAGTGCTAAAAATGAGATAAAGGGGAATTTGTTTGCTAATTTGTAGATCTTGGAAGTGCGGGTGCTGTTTTCAGGTGACGAAACAATGGAAACACAATGTTTAACGTGCCTATCCAGGAACCCGTGGTCCAAAAAGTTTGTTTAATATGAAACGGGGAAGCGGTGAGTCAGGCTGGTGATATAAAAGTAAGTGGAAATCTGAATACGTGAATCCACCAACTCTCGCACCTAGAAATTTTTCGAAAAATGAGTAAGTAACCCGAAATTGAAAGAAGAGGGAAAAAATAATGGGGATGGAAATTTTCGGAAGTGGGAATTGGTGTAAGAAATCCCCATTGATGGTCTTAACAGTAACTATGAAGTGCATTAAACATGTGAGCATGTTCTTTAATCAAGGAATAGATACAATGAGCCATGCTTATAGTTTCCGAGATTTGTTTGTATAACAAAAGTGTCGAAAAGCTACAAGAGAATTAATTTTGGGATGTGTAAGTAAAGTTATTGTACTGCCAGCTTCACTGCAAGTATAACAATGACGAATTTGAATTTTAATGTCCTCTTGTTGATATGATAGTTCCATTGGACTTCGCATAGTATATATTCTTTTATTTCAAATTATTCCAAGAGATTAATTTTCCTACGTTCATCAATCAAGGAAAAGTGATAAAAATGAGATAAAAGGGAATTTGTTTGCTAATTTGTAGATTGTGAAAGTCTGAGTGTTGTTTTTAGGTGGCAGAACAATGGAAACATAATGTTGAACCCACCTATCCAGTAACCCGCCTATTCGGGAACCCGCAATCCAAAAAGTTTGTTCAATATGAAACGGGGAAGCGGTCAATAGGGATGGTGATATAAAAGTAAGTGGAAATTTGAAGATATGAATCCGCCAACTTTCACACCTAGACATTTTCTGAAAAATGAGTAAGTAACCAAAAAAGGAAAGCAGAGGGAAAAAAGAAAGGGGATGAGAATTTTTGGCAGTGGGAATTGGTGTAAGAAATCCCCATTGATGGTCTTAATAGTAATTATGAAGTGCATTAAACATGTGAACAAGTTCTTCAATCAAGAAATAGATACAACGAGCCATGCTTATAGTTTCTAGGATCTGCTTGTATAAGAGAAGCCTTGAAAAGCTACAAGAAAATCAATTTTGGGATGTCTAAGTAAAGTTATTGCACTGTTAGATCCACTGCAAGTATAACAACGACGAATTTGAATTTTAATGTCCTCTTGTTGATATGATAGTTCCATTGGACTTTGCATAATATATATTCTTTTATTTCAAATTATTTAAGGAGATTAATTTTGCTAAGTTCATTGATCAAGGAAACGTGATAAAACGAGCCACATACTACATTTGCATCATAGAGATTATATTAAAGGGAAAAGCATGTCCTCTATAGTCCTTAAGATCATAGAAAAAATGTGAAGACCCTGACTGTATTATTAATTTTCTAGAATGAAGCATACAACCAAGAACCAAGTAAACACTAAATGTATTGAAAGTTGGGGCAAAAGGAAACACATGAACATAAAAGGCATCAAGAAGGATCCCACAAGGTTCCATAGAGCAGTACACATTGACCTTTTCATCAAACAATTTGATATATAAAAAGTGCTAAAACAAGTTAAAACAATTTGACCAAGGAAAAATGCTAAAATGAGCCACATACTATATTTGTGTCATAGAGCTTATATTAAAGGGAAAAGCATGTCCTCTATAGTATTGAAGATCATAGAAAAACTGTGAATATCCTGAATGTATTATTAATTTTCCAGAATAGAGCATACAACCAAGAACCAAGTAAACACCAAATGTATTGAAAGTTGAGGCAGAAGGCAACACATGAACATAGAAGGTGTCAAACAATATCTCACAAGGTTCCATAGAGCAACACACATAGAGAAACACACATCGACCTTTTCATCAAACAATTTGATATATATATAAAAACACATCGTGGCATTGGTTTTATCTTACATCTGGTATATGTTCGCATGAGAAAATAATCGGGCCCATGGGATATGAACACAAGTCTGCCAAACACAAGACAACACAAAACAAGTGAAGCTTCACCACTCTACGCTAGGTATAACCAGACCTCAAAATGGGGAACAAGAAATATTCCGATTACTATTTTACCATTAAGAAACATCACTATGGACATTTTCTTCTGATAGTGCCATGGTCCATCACAACCAATTTTAACAATGCCAAATTTCGACAGTTCAAAGGATGGCCCTGAGTTATCTACAATTGGATACTTTTTATGGTTTTTCTCTCATTCTTCCCATTTATGGATTGCACAATCTTATGCGCATGTATATCACAAACAACTGCACCTGAATTCCAATGCCCGGACTCCTCAATATCTATAGCGAGATCTGAAAATCTCAAGCTCATGTTTCAATGCATGCTGAGTCCTTTTTTTTTCAATTAGGGCATCGATAACTACAGATACCATACGATAAATGTATAGTTGGAGACCAATTTTTATTTTTTCGGTCACCCCAAAAAAATGTAGAAATCTTGCCATGGATATATAGTTGGAAAACAATTGTCCAACTTGAGCACCCAAAAAACATGCAGACTCCTCCATCAGAGCCACAACCAACAACCATTTTGTTTTGGTTTATTTTCACACCAAAACGAATATGCAAAATTCTTATTGGGAGATGCAAAAAAACATCAAAATAACAACATCGATTGCATTTATAATTAGATTCTCCTTGTTGTTTCAAGTGCACAAGAAGAAACACAATCTCTGGAAAGAGAATTTTACTGATATAGATGTAAACTCTGAAGAAATAGAGTCCGACGAACATCCATCTGGGTGTTGAAGAAAAATTACAGACACACGTGAGATATTTTCGTTTCCCGCCAAAGCTTGATATGATTTTTATTTTTTTATTTTTTTCAGTCAATATGAAATATTGCATTGTCCTCATTTAAGGTAATTTTTCTATGTATCTGAAAGTCACGCAACATGTTGACATTGTTTGCCTTTTTTTATAGGTATGCTTTGTTGGTTGTGGAGCCTGATTATCTTCCTGATTTATAGGTCTTTTACTTTCAACCGTGTTTATACCCCATGAAGTATTTACACCCCAGAATATGTACACTCTTCCACGTGGGGGAGTGTAGAGGGGGGGTACCCCCTCTTCGGGGTCTGGGGGAAAGCAGGCCCCCAGCGGGGGTTCGGGGGCAAAGCCCCCGAAGAAAAAATTGCCTTATAAAAGTATATTGTAATTTCATTGTAAATCTGGGTCGTTCATTATAAGGTCGCAGATCTAACGGTAGAGATTATGTTAGGGTTTTTTTCCCTAGAAGGAAACCCTCTTTTATGAGGGAAATGTATTGTGGCTATGATTGATGGTGAATAT
>JZKD02S0180263.1:858575-876959 GCA_000966675.3 Picea glauca
TAGCCCACACTGGGTGAACCACGTAAATCTGTGTCTCTCTTGTATTGTGTGTCTTCTATGTTTTGTTTCTGCATTTGTTTTATTTTATTGCTCCGCGGTCTTGTTTTTCTAACATGCTTCATATGACAATTCCACTAACCCAAGAATCACATCTTGTAACATAGGCTATCTAATTGTACAATGAACGATTGTGTTGCCCATGGTTCAAATGGAAGTATTGAGGCAATGTCTATATATGTATGGAAAATTTTTACTGCATCACAGAAAATCAATCGTATCATCACTTATGAAAGTAGAAGCAGAAGAAGGGGTGATTTTAGGAACCCTCCCTAGATTTGTATGTATAATAAGTGGGTGAATCCCCATGATACATAGGAAAAATTGAAGGTTATTTTATCAATAATATAATATGTATATATAATTTTTTGGTGAATCTTTTAGACAATTATATAATCTTGTAAAATCTTGGCGAATCTTTCCCTGAATTATAAACTCTTGTAAAATCTTGGCGAATGTTTCACTAAATTATAAACTCTTATAAAATCTTGGTGAATGCTTCACTGAATTATAAAACCTTGTAAAGTCTTGGAGTTTTTTTTGATAAAGTATAAAACCATATATAATAATAGGAAAATGTATTCATTAAACTGTAATATACTATTTTTACATATTTGGAAAAAGAAACATAATTTATCCATCCTCTAGACAATGTTGCAATCATTAGGGGTTATGTTTGTAAAGGTTCTAATTGTACACTCTTGCATATCCCTCTATCAGTTTTGATAATATTTCACCACAATGTTCACATATGTTGTGTTATCATTCCCACAGTTCTCCTAAGGCTGAGAAGGAGACTGAAGAGGTAACCACATACCAAAATTTTGATTTGGTAGTTATACCTACCAAACCAAAGAGGGGTATCTCTATGATCACAATCAATAAGGTGATTAGAGAAGGAAAAATATATTAGGCTAGGTTTTCAGCTCAATAAGGTTTTGATTTTATAGGTTTGCTGGACCAAGGTCATAGATCTAGGAACTAGGTCAGGGTTTTCAAATGATCATTTCCAGGGATAAAAATGAGGCAAGGTAGGTATGTTTAGTGACATATTTGGGTTTTCATTGTCGTACAAGGTTGAAAAATGAAGGATCAAAATGATCATATGACTATGAATTCATTCATCGGAAGAAATGGAGCACAAACATGAAGATCTCATCAAAACAAAGCATAAAACTTATGAATTCTGCTTAAAAAATAATGAGTTGATCACATGAAATCATACATATGGTTGCAAGGAGAAATAAACATTCAAATTTATGATAAAAAATAATAAGAAACATTGTTAGTAAGCATACCATGGGAATCCCAAGATTATAGCTGCAAATGCCTATATTATTTCTATCAAATAGTGTACACTAGCTCCACACTAGGATTACCAAGTATCCCACCCTTCATTTGGCTTCAATGAGGATACATATAGATGGAAAACCAACTTTCCCCATCTCAGGGGTAGAATCCTTCCTCCTAGGATCATATCACAAGAATATCTCCAACCATACCAAAAGCTAGGATAGTTAGAAACAACTTTCCCCTTTTATCTAAACTACTTGAACTTATCTCTCAAGTCATTAATTAAAAGATATTAAATTTAACAAACTCAAAATTACATTTACGACATCTATTAACCATTTGAATTTACTTATTTCACTTTTAACTTTTATTTATGTGGTAAAAATTTGTCACACACAAGCGCAACCACTGTGACAAAAGGGCAACAAATTGTAGTAGAAGAGCAACAACTTTGGAGGATGATTTAGAGGCCTTCCTTGATGAATTTTTTTATGGAAAATTTATGAATGGAAATATGAAGATTTTCTATACATCTTGGAGTCACTAATACAATAAAAAAACTACATATAACCCCTTCAAAATTTATTTGAAAACAAGCTATCCAAAAGCACAGCGAATTCTCCAGAAGCGTAACAAAACAAGAGGGGTCAAAGAGGAAGAGATAACTATTTAACCATAACACATTTTAAAAAACTGAGAGAGGTTTTTGTATATAATTATTTTTTTAAGACAAACCTCTTTAAGGTTTTTGAAATTCATTCCCATGTTCTTGTAATATGTGCCACAACATAATTACTGAAATAGGCAATTATATTGGAGAATTTGATTTTTTGAAATAGGCCTCCAAGAAAGTTGAATATATCCCAATATATAATACCTATGTAAAACATGAAGGAGGTTATTTTGATTTTTTATGTCCTTATAAAACACCTCCTTTTTTTTTCCAAAATTCATTTTCATTTGGTCAGAAACCGCTTTTGAAAATGATGACCAAAAGCAGAGTCAAAAGCGCAACATGGTCTAGCAGAAGCGCAACACCGATATTGTCAAGGACTTTTGAAGGCCTTCCCATGCTCCAAATTCACTTATTAAAGATGAATTGGAAATATTAGGACTTATAGTTTTGATTTGAATCATCAATCACTGCACAAACCCGCTCCAAGATACCTAAAAATTTAATCTCCCAAGACTACTCCAGAAGTGCAACAACTCTCATATAGCAACTATATTTTTGGGATTCATCCCAAATAATAATACCTATGTATAAAATTAAAGAGGTTTTTGTTCCTTTGTCTATTATTGACAAAATACTCTTTCACGTTTGTCAAATTCATCTTCCTTACTTCAAAAACCAATTTTGAAGTAAGACTGTCCCTATGTGTGGCAAATGATTGTCTCTTGAAATGATTTCTTGAGAAATGGTGAAGACATGATCTCATGTGATGAAGTGGGATATTACCTGATGATATGAAATCCCTTATTCCTATTCTTCTCATTTTTCTCTGATTCCATAGTAAACCCTAGCTCAATGGGAGAGGAAATTAGGGTTTAGTGTAGGGAAAAACGAGGGATTTGGGCAGTGTAGAAATGAAGGGAGATGAAAGGGTTAGGGGGTTTATAAATTTTTAGGAAAATTTGGGGAGGTAGGGATGGATGTTAGAAAGTGCGGGAAAGTTAAATTTTAGGTAAAGAGTGAGGGGAAGGGGTACAAAATGTCAAAACACAGTCCTAACCTAGAAAAGTATAGTCTAGGCTAGGGTTTGTGGGAAAATGATGACTTTGAGAAATAGGAGTGAGGGAAAATGTCTATGGAGGTATATAGAAAGTAGGGGAGGGTAATTGATCTTATTTGTGAGGTTTTTTCTCAATATTTCAACCAAAGAGACTATGAAACCAAGCAAACCCCATGAGAGGAAAATCCCATCTTTCCAAGCATGAACTGAAGAAAAAAATGGTATAAGAGGAGAAAAAGAGTTCCACTTACTTGAAATTGATATGCTGGAACCCAAAAAGGATGATGAAACCCTTTGAAAATGAAATTTGGGCACCCTTGAGAAAGCACAACACACTCTGGCAAAAGCGTAGTTCTGCTAGTGAAAAGCGCAGTGCTGGAAGAAACTTGGCTTTTGATGGCAAGGAATCACTTGTATGAGAGTGAAACTGAGTTTTCTTGGTGGAGGGGTGTCTTATAAAGTTGGAATGAGAAAATGAGAATCTCATTTTGGTCTTTTATAGCTTGGAAATTGATTTTCTCCTTTGGTGATGTAGTGGCTCCACCATGTTCTTTCACATTCTGATTTGATTTGCTAATGAACTGCAGCCTTAGAACTTTATCACATATATTACATCTTTATGAAGATAAAAACACACTTTAGAAACATTTATTGAATATTTTTCACTATTACTACTCCTTAAAAAGATGACTTTGATGGTGATATGATCCATTTTCATGATTTTTTCCCTATGACCTAATGATGACACAACATGGAAGAATGAGCTAAATGATGACCATGATTACCATGAAACTTTTTCAAGAAGGAATGACCTGACCATGGTGATGACCATTGACCATGAAGGCTGAAAGGAGTAGTAATAAACCTAGACAACTAACTAGTGACCAAATTTTTATTGAAAACCTATTTGAAACCATATAAATTTGTAGTAGGACCCTATCAAAAACTTGGTAAGAGAACATTTGATCACCAGTGATTAACAAGACTGACAGACACTAAAATTGGCTCCAAATTGGGATGGCATATCCTTTAGGAGGTGTCAAGAACACCGCATACCAAGTCACCTTATTCATTGGGCCATGGAGTCAAAAATAAAACACTAGTCACTCAAAATTTAAATAACTAACTGAAACAAAAATTGACCTGAATGAACAACTTGACTACTTACTGAACTTACTTATGGAAGCAGACCATCGAGATCTTAAGGTGCCCTATGCTACTCTTAATCCTAATTAATCTCCATCAAGAATTTGAGAATCAAACCAACACCTCTTAGTATGCACTTGGCATTGTTCACATCCACCATGGACACCCAATCACATATCATTCAAAAACATTCATTGATGTTATCTGCAATTATTCAACCTACAATCATGAGATCTATGTGATTGTTTAACATGTAAAAAAATGGTGATAATACACACTGGGTAAGGATATTTGTTTTCATTCCAACCATAAGCCTTTGCAGATTGTGCTGACACAGAGTATGTTGCAAAGCACACAATGACTTAAATGGATTGCATGCTACTGTAGTTTCACCTAGTAATCAAGCACAAGTGTGAATTATACAATTGTGCAAAAAATAGAGTAAACCACCAATGAACACATTGCTATTCGTTTTGGACATGTGCACATTAGATCATGATTAGTGGCATCAATACACCGAAAACCACCATTTTCATACATCTATGCAGATCACAACTCTAGGAAATCTAGTGGAAATTTATAGTTGTGCAACAACTTGTATTTCCATGTAAATTTGTGTGTACTGGAAACAGAAAATGCAACAAGATAATCTAGGAATACCTTATCCAAAGTCAAGAGGTCACTTTGAGATACATAAGGCTCTCGTAGTTTTGTAGAAACACTTCTATTGGTCTCACCCTTATGCAAACATGGATAAATACAAGAAGGCATTTGTTTCTTGCATAATAAAAAAATGGCTAATAGGAAGTAGGGACTATACACATATCTATTCAATCCCAAGAAACCACGAGAGTCTCTCTTTGTGAATTTTCTAATAGGCATACCAACAACATGCAAAACCCATGATGTAGTGTATATTGTCATTGATAGGTTCTCCGAGATGGTAGTACTTTCACCTTGCATTAAAATTGACTTTACAAAATGCATAACAAAGTTTATTTTGCACACATATGGGTCAACTTTGGAGCACCAACATACATTGTGTCATACCATGAACCTAAGTTCATCAAATAAATTTGGAAATCACTCAAGAGCATGTTAAACACAAGGATTGATATGTCCATAGTCTTTCACCTGCAAATTGATGGGACAAAAAAAATTGTGAACCAAACTATTGTTTACCCACTATGCATGTACAATCATAGGCACACTCATATTTGGGATGACAAACTTGCTTTCATTTAGCACAGTTACAACATAGCTTAGAACAGCTCCACACAATTCAGTTCTTTAGAAGTCTTATATGAATATCAACCCCCAATGTTAATCAATGATGCATTCCCTAGGCCCATAATTGTAGGAACTTTTTCATCGGCGCAAAAATAAATCAATAAAGAAACACACTTTGAACAAATATAGAGTGTTCAACACGAATTTGAAGAAATTCTAACGTAGGAAGCTGATAAGTACAAGAAGTTTCATGCTAAGTACCATGTCCATGCAAATTCTCAGTTGGAGGGGAATAAGGTTTTGCTTCGCATCCAAAAGGAGAAATTTAAAGGACAACATCACAACCTACACCCACTAAAATACATAGTGTACACCCTCACTGAGAAATGAGGCAACTATGATTTCAAGCTTGATTTCCCAGTTTATCTTGGTCTTCATCCAGTTTTTAACATTGAGCTCCTGCATAATTCTCCATTACTTGAGTGGATTGTTATGTACCCTAAGACTCTAGCCAACATTAATTTTGAGTTTAGCATGTTGATTTAATTTTTCCAAACTCTGAAATGGTGAAAAATGTTTATCACATCGCTGACATAGATTTTGTGCCAATAGTATAACTGTATAAGTCTTGCAGTACCTGTAGAGTTATGCATGGGATGAATCCTTTAAAGACTATAGTCTTGAAGAAGGATTGTGGTATAAATTTGTCAATGTTTATTTTAAAAGGAGAGTTACAAATAAAGTTTATTTAGGAAGCTCGTAGCTCTAAAGTTGGGCACTTTTGATTGATCAAAATCTTGGCTAATTTTTGAAGCTAGTATTAGATGCAAATGCAAGCTAATGTGAATAAATTTGTATCTGGTTGTTTGTTATGTAGTAATTCAAAGCCTAAAATTGGGAGTTGAGATTTTACTCTCCACATCCTATTCGGTAATCCTAATCATTAAAGGCCCTGGTCACTATTAATGTGCATTGTTTATAGATCCTATGAGATGGGAATTTCTTTGCCTAGTTGAAATAGTGTAACTGGGCAATAAGAAGGAAAACACTTTTTCAAATTTCATTCGTGTATTGGTACATTTTGCGATGCTTAATATTATTTTTGACTGAGATATTATAGTCTTAAGAATCTTTGGGACTACCTTATGGGTTTAGGGATACATACTTGAATAAAAGTGTAACTTTATTGCAGCAGTTCAAACTAGTAAGCAGGTATAAGAAACGTACTCAAGATTGAAACTATTGTTTCTTCTTTGACAACTTAAATGAAGTTGGATGTAAATTATTGGCAGATTTCCACTACAAGGAAATAGGTAATGAATTATTGAGTGGAGGAAAGGTTCATTCTAATATGACAATGATTTAGAAACAATGTAGAAGATATATATTGATAACTATTTTGTCTTCTTGTTATAATTGGTTGTAAACAAAAAGAATTCATAGTGTGTTCTGTACTTTCACAAACTGTAGTTAATCTATAATAAAACTTGTATGGTTTTACAATGAAATGTTCAGTTGACATTTTTCCCTCCATGCATAATTGCCTATTCTAACACCAAAAGCTGATGATAAGGAATACTTTACTTAATCTATGCAATTTAGTCAACTGAGATAAGGAAATAGTCAATTGAGGTAAATGCGTTGATACTGGGGCTAATCCATGGTCTAAATATGTTAATGGAATTGCAATTTATTTTTGTTTTAATATTTATTGCAACCTTGATTGGAAAAAATACACTCTGGTTTGCATGAGCTTAAAGGATCCTTTGTTTTGTGAGTTTTCAATACTTTACTTGATATGCTGATTTTCCTCTCTTTCTCTTGAGTTTTTTCATTTCTTGTCCTGACATGTTTGTACCTCAGAAACATGGTATACAAGAGCCAAAGGGAGTTCCCCAATCAAATATCCATGGCCATAAGACTGTAGTACATGATCATAGTTTGGAATATCCTTATGTGAATGTGGTTTACCCAACACAATATATTTTTTAAATTTGCATACCAAAGACAAGGGGGATATGTCTTTTGTATCAATTATAACTATTTTTATTTTATAGCATCATTTCCCAAAAAATTTCAGAACATAGTTCTAAACTACGAATGACAGTGACAAGTGGCTTTGCAGCAGTGTTTTTATTTAGTTTTCAGTAATATTTTTATATTCTTAAATATGGGTATGTTACATGGACCTCTTATCTATGCACCAATGCAATTTTACTATGCACCAAATGTCAAGACCTTCCTATCACACTAAACAATCCCTGCAACCACAGCACCAAGGTTACCTTTGCAAAGACTATATTTTGGTAATAGAGCATCCAATTTTGTGCCAACGACAAAAGTCAACACCCTATGACACCTCAGTGATAGCTTAGCTTGCACTTCAATGCCACCTCACATTCAAGAGGAGCTACAAATATGAAAAAGTAGGTTATCAATGTTGGATGTGTTGTTGCTATGACTACACCCAAGGAAGTGGTCAAATCTAACCAAGTGAGAAAATATCCTAGTGGACATGATTTCCATAAATGAGGCGATGATGAACCTCATACACTGAGCCTAAGGTTGGTCGTTAGGTACTATAGTGGATATTGAACAATGATTATCTAACTTCTATAAATATGTAACACATGGCATTGTAAATCCTCTTAGTAGTGAGTAGAATAGTTTTGTTTCTATACTTTGTAGGGCAATCTCAGACATCTTCTTCCACAAGGAAATTAGCATACAATTTTAATGCTACAACCCTTGCTTAATCTTGTCCTCAATTTCAATAGCGATCATACATCATTGATAAAACCTCTCATGTCTTCTTGCTTTTATTTTGTGGGATGCTCATTGGATTTCTTTTATTATTTATGGTTTCCTGTTCATCATGTAGGTAGGTAAATAACAATGCCAAGAACATACTTAATTATCCTAAGTATTATGTTACACTACATTGTTCAGCTTATTTTTTTTTTATAACTTTATTGTTATTGTTCTGCATACTGTACAAGGAATATCTACTTATATTTATTGTTCTTATTTCAATATTGCACATACTTTGTTCCTAGTTAGCACTGTAACTACACTCTACATTTCCTCGCATTATCATCAATGCCATTTATGTACTTTACTAGTAAATCTCTTAAGATTTTTCTCTGGAGATTGTGCATATGTTCACCAAATTCCTCCCCTGCACTTTTCAACACTGTGACCAGTTTTTACTTTTTCACTCAATTTATGTATCCCATGTTGCACAAATAGTTGAGCCTCCTCATAGGTTTAATATATTGCACATCTATTGGGGCCACATGATCCCCCTTGCAACTAGATCAAATTATGCCAAAAATATTGTTATATGGAGGAAGTCCTAGTATGATCACCGCATGAAGTGCAGCTATGATAGTTCAACACAAATGTTCCACCAATAATATGAAATAATAGCCTCTTGATAAATAAAGGGGAGGGGGGTAAGTACTGAAATTAATTTTATGCAGACTTATTTTACAATGCCAAAAGAGATATTTGATGCTTGTATTCTACAGTACAAAAAATAACAAAACACAAAAAATCATATGAAATTCTCATGTTTTACCTTTTTCTTGTACATTTCAACTAACATTAGCAACTTAGACCTATTTTTCCATCCACTTAGTGTGCCTTTCAAAGTACGCCCATTAAGAAGTGGTCCATAATGTGATGAAAGTTCCATTTTTCCACTAGGAACTCCAATTTAAGAGTCAATGATTTTTACTTCAGTTCTAAATTTTTTAATAATCTAAAGCATACCAATTCATCATATCCTAAAAATTATTTTCTGAGAAAAACATATTCAATTAAAACAAATAAATTGACTGATGTGTAGGAATGAGAAGTATATAGCAACAGGACTCTAAGGCGGTCCACATCAACTCAACATTACCAACACATTCAAAACAATAATCTGCTCCACCTATTGTTATCTCCTTCACAACCTACTTGAAGAGTAAAGTTTAGTTTTAGATTATAAATAATGATCAACTAATTATAAATAAATGTTGAAAAAAATGGCTTCACAAGATATTTTTATTTTCTCTGTAATGCAAACAAAAATTTCTAAAAGTGGATGTGCATATCTATTTAGCTATGAAAAACATTTGGGAGGATGTATATGGGGCTGTATTTTTTTTTTTCGTTTGACAGAAAGTGGACCCTGCCCAGAATATTAAGAAAAACCTTTATACCTAAGCTTCAGATCATAGTCATCAATCTAGTGGTTTGAGTCGGGGTGTCACCATGATAATGATCCAAATTCAAACTCTGGTGGGAATAGATACTTGATCAATTTCAAAAGTATATATACCTAAGTTTTGGAAACTTTTCTTTTTTTCTAAGTCTTCAGTAATTTCATGCTTGAGAATATTCCAAAAAAGGGAAGAATTCATTGAAGGAAACAAGATTTATAGGCTCATCCTGAGGTATAGTTCAAACATAAGTTCTCAATAGAACAGTTCTGAAGATGGTTTCCTTTGAGCAGATGTTCTCTTGTTATCTCACTTTCTTAATAGTGATAACCCTACATCATATTGAAGTGCACTCACTCTTAATCATTTTACAAGAAGAAAATATATAATATGTTTCTACAACATTCAAATAGAAATGTCAGGGATTATGAACAAGATGCGAGTATCAAGAATTCAGATCCATGAATAAGAACAATACCAGAATAAAAATCCTTGGCCAAGCTTCAAGAACATGAGAAGATACTTGGATAGATCATCCATATTTCATTCTCTTGATGAGGTCACCCTGCCCATAGAATTGGGATCAATGTTGAATTATGGAGTTTTGAAATTTTCTCCTAGATAAATGTTTTGAAAACGACGAGGTTATTCAGTTTAATGCAGTTTGGGAAAAGAATCCACAGTTATATTGTTTATCTCTTATTTGATGATACTTGTAGTTCTCCAGTTTTGAATTCCTTATCACTAAGAATAGATGATTCCCAAGCCCTGCCACAAGTGGAGCATATCCTTAGAGTTCCAATGTCTCCATCTATTGCAAATGTAGTTTTACCAGATATACATATTACAAACATTGGGCTATGGAAAATCTCTATAGATGATCCTCTCGTTGGATATACTCTAGAAAAAGTTTGTCCTGATAAGAATATGTATCACAGTGATCCAATGGTATCAAAATTTGTGCATGTTGAAGAGGATAAAATCCACAAGAAATAGGTCAATAATGACATATCAACAGTGAGGGAAATGGATATGGTTCAAACATGTGAGATAAAGAAAAAAAAAAAAAAAGTCTAGATACAAAAATAATTTGAAGATGTCTTATGAGTGGAATAAAGGGCATTTGGAAGTAACCAATCATCAAACGGTGAAGAAGGAAAATGAAAATACTATATATTTGAGAGTTACTTCGGTTCTAACTTGTAAAGATGCCAACTCTTTTTCTCCTGTCCAAATCCTAGATTTACAATCAACAACATTGAAAAATCTTCTTTCCCCTGTAGACTAGATCCCAGTGTCAAGTTTAGTTTATATGATTGCTTTAGGAAATATTGTGCCTCTACCTAGAAACTATGTGGAATACTATGTATCTTATAGAGCTTGGAAGTTTGTTCCATGTCCAAAACCAAAATCCTTGTTGGAAATAAAACTAGAAAAACATAAACAAAAAGCCGAAACAGAGAAAGTTTCTTCTGAAATTGCTATTTTGGTAACACCAACTAGTATAGAAAGCATAGGATTAGTTCCATGGATAGGAGTTGTGGTTGGTTCATAATTCAAATAATGCTTAGTAGAATGTTGTTGACGGGTGAAATAAATCCTCCGTCAACTGGAAGAACAAGTCTGGTACGGGGTTGTCTAAATAACCCAAGCCGTTTGGTGTAACTCATTCTGATGGGTTTAATGGCTCCATTAGCCAATCTAAGAATCTTAAAAGAAACAAATAAAAGAGATAAATAACTAACTAATTACTAAACACTATATATATGTACATATGCTCTAATGTAACTATAGTAGTTATATTTAATGTAACGAACCTCTTGGTTACGACAACAACTCTTTAACAGGTGCAATTTTTTTTTTGTTTGAGGTATGTGCGCAGGTGTAAAAGGAAAACAAACACATTTGACTCTACGTTGCCACCCGACGATGAACTAGACACAACCACGACAACACAACAAGACAACATAAGACACCCCTCTAGTAACTGTATGCAACTAACGACGATCAATCGACAATAATTAAGACCGACTACCCATCCGTCCTACCCTGCAAGGTTAGGACCTCCACGACACATAATCAACGCTCAAGCCCAGGTTCCCATCGATTTTAACGATTTAAGGTCTCAGGGCTGGCGACTGTTCTGAGGAACATGGAGGTGTCTACATCCCGCCCAACAAAAGAAGAATAAGCAATAATGATGACAATCATGTACAACAATAATTAGTAAATAACCATGACCATTACAGAGAACGCAAACCCGAAATAAATCCGACAACAACCAACAACATTTTAAGACTCGACAATTACTATGACTCTGAAGGGCATGACGGATAATCACTCCATATGATTTCCATTATTCGTTGAGTTACCGAGGCCAATTCATAAGATGAGGTAATCATTCAATCGCACATCCTCATCTACTAATTTATAATGACTTAATATACGGGTTCAAGACATCACATTTTAACTGTTGGAGAGGATAATAAACCTTCAACATCATAACCATAAATTAGTGACCACATTACATTTTATATATTATGACATCTAAAATTGAAGGACAGTCACCTTGTCCCTTATATGTTATCTTTATCAATTACATTGCCAATACCCTAAATTGACGACAACATCCACATTAATAGTTCCATAACCAATAGCATTAACATTAAACTTTTCATTACATTATCACTACCCTTAAAACGAGACAACATCAACCTTAACTTTACCATAAGCATCAACATCAGGCATTATATTACCTTAGTCATTAACATAAAACAAATAACCTTAACATTTACCATAAGCATTAATCATTAAGCTTCACAATACATTACTCACTACCCTAACAATAATATCCTTAGCCTTAATATTTCCATAAGCATACAATAAGAAAAACCTTACATTGATATTTATCATTTAATAACGTTTACCTTTTTTATATCGCAGAAACAAAATATATATATAGTAACCTGACATAAACATGTTACCATAACAATATGCTATTAATAATAGTCACCTATTAAGATCCTTAACCCGTTCATTACTTAATCACATAATGATTAGATGTACTTCATTATTTAAGCAAATTTTACCATTAGTCCCAGAATGATGATTCAATAATTAATCATTATTCTAAAATCCTTTACCCATTCATCAATTATAATCCGATATTGAATCACTGTAAATTATCCGTTAAGCTAAAGATAACATTTACTCGATGAGCAGTTGATAATCGACGAGCAGTTTTTTCTTTTTTTTCAACATGGAAGGATGGTCTCATGTTTTCTCAATAGAATACAAGATTTGACAAAAATGATTTTATATTCGTTGAAACGAATAGAACTTCTAAATGTTAGACACGCTTGGAAGGAACTACCAACATTCAGGTCCCTTGAAAATGGTGAGATTCACATGATCACTAATATCATAATTTTTTACAAAATGTGTCATATCATTTTCTAAGCTACAACAACATTTCAGTTAATAAGAAGGATTTTACAGTCAATTTCATCAACTTTTATATTATAATAATAATTCAACTAAACAGGGTGTTACATTTATTTTACATTAACCTTTATATTATAAAATTATTCCAATGGAATTAACAATGACTTAACATTGTTTGTTGTTAGTGACAGTTACCACTACAATAACCAACCAGAACTAATCTGATCGATTCCTTTATACTAGTTGTATTTCAATGTAAAAGCAATGACCCTACCCTTTAGTGGCACGACAACATTAAATAATCAATTCCCAATACATAAATATTAGGTACATATCTAAAACCCTACGAAACGTAAAAGCAGTAACTATGTTCCCCAACAATACGCCTTAAATAACACCGTTGACGTTCGTCAGATGGCAATGGAAAGAGCAGCTATTAGTGCCTGACAGGGACGAGGTGGCCACTGATGCACACAGCCTGATATTTTCAGGGAGTAAAGGATGGTAACACAATAAAGATCAATCCCTACAGGAGATCACGTTGGCCCCTCAACACAACATGCAACGATGAAGGCACGTACTGAAATAACACGCTGTCAGAAGGAGAGGCATGGGTAACAAGACCGGTCTCAATGAAATCGAGCCTCCTACTAGACCTCGCCTATTAAGGTCCTAACCTGCACATAGGTAGATCAATGTATTTGGATGTAATAAAGGTCAATATTAATAAGACCTTTCAATAAAATAGAATAAGGAGGATGTAAGAAGACCTAATAGAANCTAATAGAAGCTTCCACTTCTAGAAGGATCTTCCTCTAGATGCTTCTCTTAATAGACACATTTAGTATAAATAAGGGTTGAGGGTATGAAAACCCTAGCTTGGAGATTATTGTAATAGAGTGTTTCTTGACTGGAGGTTGCCCCCTCGAAGAGGCCTATGAACATTGCTATCTGAATAAAAGTGTTGTTTCTGTTGCTATTTCCTATATCATTTCTGTGTATTGTGAAGATTATGATGGATATTTTACTGTTATTCTGTCATTTCTAGCATTTCATTTCTGTTCTGCATATTTTATATATCTGGTATCTTGCAAGTGGTATCATAGCACTTTCCTTGGCAGAAATTATGGGTATTTTTTTCCAGGTTAGAGACGTATTTCAACGTCTTTAAGCCACAGAGATCTGTCGTTATGCGCATAAACCCGCGGTTGAGGGACTCATACACACAGGAAATATAAGTGGTTCTTAAGAGCACATCTGTTGGCCACCCTTGTAACCCCTGTTGGTACCCCTTTGAGTGGTAGCGCATCAGACATTACCTGTGTACGGATCGAACTAGATTTCCTGAAGCGCTCTTTAGATAAACCTATCAGCCTCCGGACTGCTATAGTGTCACCGAGAACATCACTTGGGAAGATACTCTCTAGTACCTGGGTAGTTGGGTAGTATGACTAAGGGTATGGTCTATCCTCCTTAGTTAGTGCCCTGAGATATTGGGCCGAGTACTACTATTGGAGCCCGCACTTATATCAGAGAGCTATAGCACAGGGCAAACCCTTGTCTATAGAACCATTGAATACCTAACCCTTGGGGAACATAAACAACCACATAAACAAATTAAACCAGCGAGATCTATTGACGCGCATCTGTGTTGGCGTTGCTAAGTAAATACTCTCTGGTTCAGAATTTGGGGATTTCAGCACTGCAACATTCTTCAGACCATTCTTCAGACCATTATTTGAGACCTATTCCATTAGACTCATCTCTTCCCCCTTGTCACATTCATCCATATCATTTTTCGGCAAAAACATTCTGACCCCGCCCGCTCCCATTTTTTCACCATTATTTGAGACCTATTCCATTAGACTCATCTCTTTCCCCTTGTCACATTCATCNGAAGCTTCCGCTTCTAGAAATATCTTCCTCTAGATGCTTCTCTTAATAGACATATTTAGTATAAATAAGGGGCGAGGGTATGTGAACCCTAGCTTGGAGATTATTGTAACAGAGCTTTGCTCAACTGGAGGTTGCCCCCTCGAAGAGGCCTGTGAACATTGCTATCTTATCAAAGTGTTGTTTCTGTTGCTATTTCGTATATCATTTCTGTGTATTGTGAAGATTATTCTGGATATTTTACTGCTATTCTGTCATTTCTAGCATTTCATTTCGGTTCTGCATATTTTATATATCTGGTATCTTGCAAGTGGTATCAGAGCACTTTCCTTAGCAGAAATTGTGGGTATTTTTTTTTCCAGGGTAGAGACGTATTCCAGCGTCTTTAAGCCACATAGATCTGTCGTTACGCGCATAAACCCGCGGTTGAGGGATTCACACACACAGGAAATACAAGTGGTTCTTAAGTGCACATCTGTTGGCCATCCTTGTAACCCATGTTGGTACCCCTTCGAGTGGTAGCGCATCATACAACACATGTGTACGGATCGACCTAGATTTCCTACAACCCTCTTTAGATAAACCTATTGGCCGCCATACTGCTATAGTGTCACCGAGAACAACAATCGGGAAGATACTCTCTAGTACCTGGGTAGTCGGGTAGTATGGCTAAGGGTATGGTCTATCCTCCTTAGTTAGTTCCCTGAGATATTGGGCCGAGTACTATTGTTGGACCCTGCACGTATATTAGAGAGCTATAGCACAGGGCAAACCCTTGTCTGTAGAACCCTTGAATACCTAACCCTTGGGGAACATAAATGACAACATAAACAAATTAAACCAGCGAGATCTATTGACGCACATTTGTGTTGGCGTTGCTAAGTAACTACTCTCTGGTTCAGAAGTTGGGGATTTCAGCACTGCAACATTCTTCAGACCTATTCCATTAGAATCATCTATTCCCCCTTGTCACATTCATCCATATCATTTTTCGGCAAAAAAAATTTCTGACCCTGCCCGCTCCCATTTTTTCACCATTATTTGAGACCTATTCCATTAGACTCATCTCTTTCCCCTTATCACATTCATCCATATCATTTTTCTGCAAAAATTTCTAACCCCNTTCTGCATATTTTATATATCTGGTATCTTGCAAGTGGTATCAGAGCACTTTCCTTGGCAAAAATTGTGGGTATTTTTTTTCCAGGGTAGAGACGTATTTCGGCGTCTTTAAGCCATAGAGATCTGTCGTTATGCGCATAAACCCGCGGTTGAGGGATTCATACACACAGGAAATACAAATGGTTCTTAAGCGCACATCTGTTGGCCACCCTTGTAACCCCTGTTGGTACCCCTTTGAGTGGCAGCGCATCAGACAACACCTGTGTACGAATCGGCCTAGATTTCCTGAAGCCCTCTTTAGATAAACCTATCGGTCGTCGGACTACTATAGTGTCACCGAGAACAACACTTAGGAAGATACTCTCTAGTACCTGGGTAGTCAGGTAGTACGGCTAATGGTACGGTCTATCCTCCTTAGTTAGTGCCCTGAGATACTGGGCCGAGTACTACTGTTGGACCCCGCACGTATATCAGAGAGCTATAGCACAGGGAAAACCCTTGTCTGTAGAACCCTTGAATACCTAACCCTTGGGGAACATAAACGACAACATAAACAAATTAAACCAGCGAGATCTATTGACGCACATCTATGTTGGCGTAGCTAAGTAAATACTCTCTGGTTCAGAAGTTGGGGATTTCAGCACTGCAACATTCTTCAGACCAAAAATTTTCACCATTATTTGAGACCTATTCCATTAGACTCATCTCTTCCCCCTTGTCACATTCATCCATATCATTTTTCGGCAAAAAAATTTCTGACCCCGCCCGCTCCCATTTTTTCACCATTATTTGAGACCTATTCCATTAGAATCATCTCTTTTCCCTTATCACATTCATCCATATCATTTTTCTGCAAAAATTTCTAAGCCCGCCCACTCCCTTTCCAGTTCACCCATCATCATGGCCCATACCCGTAGCCAAGAACTAGATTCTCACATCAACACCTTGGAATCTGGTTTCCTTAAGACCCAACAAGAAGTGCNAGCGTGAATTAGAATAGCTCTGCTCCCAGTTTCCAATTTGAACGAAGGTTAAAGTGAATGCAAGCTTGAATATACTTTGTTTTGGTTGGGATAGTTAGTTACTCTGGATAGTTAGTCTACTCTGCTTTGATTAGTTTGTTAGTGTGCAATTGAACTAGAGGAAGCTTTCGGTACCAGTAGGGTAAGTAGGATAACTCTTTATTTTTCCTGTGGACAGATTTAGATTTGTTTTCAATGTTAGATTGAAATGATTTTAGGAAATACTCTTTCTCTCATGGCTCAGATCGAGACAATGATGATAGATGATTAAAGGTAGTGGTGGATAGTTGTGTGAACTTTCATTAGAATATAAATAGAAGCATCTGCACTAAGGCATAGGACTGTTCTCTTTTGATGAATTAAATAGGAAATGTTCAGTTTCAAGATAGTCATTAAGATTCAGTTTCTCAGAGTGAGTTTGTGTTTTCTTTTAAAAATAGTCTTTAGATAAGAATTAGCTTACCCGCACATACAGTGTAGCAGCTCTAAGTTTACTTATCCTGGTTTGACAATTTAGTGTTTCAGGTCATTTAAATCTTCAATTTAGCAGCCTAACATTTTTGGCATCGTTGCTGGGGAGTTGTTTAAAAGGTAAGATAGATAGTTGTCTTGATTAGTTTTAGAATGCACTTAGTTTGGTTTGGTATGTTAGCAGGTTGATAGTAAGAGGAGCTGTGGGAACAACGGGTGAAAACTGACATATCAGTTATCACAGGTACTCTGAAACTCAATCTTAGTTTCTTTTCTTCCATTTAGTATGACTTCATGAGAAATAGAGATCCTAGAGGTAGATTTAGGAGAAATATAAAACCAAAAAAAGAATAAGAAACCTCCACCCAAAAAGTGATAGAAACTGAAACTGAAATTCTGGCTGAGGAAACCGTAGAACAAAACCTAGAACCAAGAAACACCATACATCAGCAAACTCAAAATCTTGGTGATCCAACCCTGGATGACACAGTTGATCTAGAGAAAATACAAGCCCTTCTCAGGAACCCTAACTCTGTAGTTTCACAGATAACAACTACAACTGTGAGATCAAAGGCCATAGGATCCTCAAAAGAACCAATAGGATATAACACCTCTGATAGAAAGAATCCGAAAAGGTGGGATTTCACACTCTCACCAAAGAAAGATCGGATTGTATATACAATTCTTGGTAATCCTTTTACCATGGGAGATAGAGGGAGAGACTTACATGGGGAACTTCATATTGAAAATGAAGGTGAAGAACAA
>JZKD02S0180263.1:884728-896858 GCA_000966675.3 Picea glauca
TAATAAAGGTCAATATTAATAAGACATTTCAATAAAATAGAATAAGGAGGATGTAAGAAGACCTAATAGAAGCTTCTGCTTCTAGAAGGATCTTCCTCTAGATGCTTCTCTTAATGGACATATTTAGTATAAATAAGGGGTGAGGGTATGTGAAACCTAGCTTGGAGATTATTGTAACAGAGTGCTGCTCGAATGGAGGTTTCCCCCTCGAAGAGGCCTGTGAACATTGCTATCTGATCAAAGTGTTGTTTCTGTTGCTATTTCGTATATCATTTTTGTGTAATGTGAAGATTATGCTGGATATTTTACTGTTATTCTGTCATTTCTAGCATTTCATTTCTGTTCTGCATATTTGATATATCTAGTATCTTGCATCGCCCCGCAGCGAAGGAAACAGACTGTGGAAAGTAAAGGCAATCGCTAGCAGGGAGATGCCTGGGAAAATGCGCAGAGGCAAAATAAGCACGCGCAGAAGGGTTAATTACCCAATCCACCTGTATCAACAATTTACTACCCCACGATGAATCTCATTCAAAAGAAAAAGGAAAAGTGGTTATCAGAGGAGATAATCTGGGAAGCATGGTCGGGGTTCTGAAAAAAAAATTCAACCACAATAATTAAGCAAAACGTAGAGATCCAAGAAACACCAAATCACAGAGATCAGGGACACACCAAATCACAGAGATTAGGGAGGTTACTGTGTGAGTGTCCTCAGTCTAAACGCAGAGAAAATTTAACATTAAAACACAGAGAAAAATTTCTTTCACAGTCAATGCTGAGATAAATGACCCAACGCGAAGGAAATCTCACCATCAATCACTGAGATACACCACAATACGCAGAGAAATTTGGGGCAATCATCATGCTGGGTGAAACAACAAACGCAGAAGGAAATTCACGATAAAACAACAGGGAAATTTGGCCCAAAACGCAGAGAAATTTCACGATTGCATTGCAGGGAATTTATTCCAAAAACGCAGAGAAATTTCACAGTAACAATGCAGAGAATTTAAACCAAAAACGCCGAGAAATTTTCACAAAAAAAATGCAGGGATTACAACACCCATCTTGCAGAGTAGCGTTGCCCAAGGAAGCCAAGAATAGTAGAGGACACTAAGAGGGGTGCAAGACCAGGTTCTCAGAGGTTATCCATAACATGTTTTTCCACTATCTAGAACAAGAACCCTTCAATAAATTGTCAGTGGTATTGCATACAAGGAACATAGGTGACACTATAGGTACATGCTTTGCATCCATTAAACAGAAATCATTCACATTCTATTCTAGTAAAACTGAAATCATATCGTGGCCTTGTCGTCCACTTCGAATGACGTCTCGTGCTCCATGTTTCTCCCGCTCGCGCCGCTCCCGCTTGTCGACCGTAGAGACTACACCGGTACCTCCCAGCCAATCGCTAGGGGTACTCTGCTTCCCCCTTAGCCCCCCGAGCCGCAAAGGGGCCACCCAAATACATAAGGTATACCTAGCTTCCCATCTCGCCTCCAAGGCTGAGCTACCATTCTAATCCCAGCTGAGAAAATCCCAAATCCTCACAAGCAATCAGTCTAGTCCAAATTTGGCAGCATAACGATACCTAACAGCCCATCCCATTTTCCCCTCATCCCCCTTTCTTTTATCGAGTTTTCAGACCCCCTCTTGCCCTAATCACATTTAATTTAAGTTTTAATGAAAACCCTCTAAAAATTCTCTGTCTTACAAGTGTCACTCATCCCTCACGTTCTCCAAAATTATTTTCTTTAATTGTATTAAAAGGCTCATTTCCCTATTTTTATAAATCCCCCCCCCCTTTTTTTTAAACCAAAAAGATAAATGCGCTAATGCATCTTTTCATTTTATTTTTAAATTCATACTTTTTATACTCCCGCTCGTTAAATAATTTTATTACTATTGGTTCAGTCTGAGTTTATGTATGAGTTTTAAGGAAAATAGTTTATTCCCTTAAGCATTCAATTTATTTAGTGAAGGTTATGCGTTCTGTCAATCAAAACTATGGCTTTCGGTAATCGTTTATTTATGAATTAGTTTAATTTTTGAAAAAATATTGCGTTCATATGGGAGTTATGCTTTAAAAGTTTTTATAAGGTTATGTATTCGACAGAAGTTGGGTTTTCATAAAAGTTATGTTTTCAAATGTGTTAATGAACTCTCATTGAAAGTTGTGTTTAAAGAAGGAGATGCCTTCAAAGAAATTTATTGTCTGAGTTAACTAAAACTGTAATTTATGTATATTTATATTTTTAAGAAAAGTTATGTTTCAATTTGATTAAAAGTTATGAGTTCATTAAAAGTTAAATGGTTGAAAAAGATTATGAAATCTTGTATCCGTTGATATATTGGTTGTATATTTGGATGAAGTTAACGTTAATAAATCCAAGAACTAGAGCTCAAGTACATTCTAAAAATTGTATTCTCATTGCACTGCATCGAGGTGTGAACTCTAGCCTAAAATCTCATAATGATGTTTTCTTAATTATTTTAATGGTTTTTAGGGTTAATTGATATTAATAATGATATTTGGGTATAGGATTAGGTCAAGATTCATTGGAGCTATTTCATTTAGAATTAGGTTTAGGCTCTTTTTAGAGTTATAGTTAGGGCCTTTTTCCTTAAGGTTAAACAAATATTTTATCTTAGAGAAGTTTTTTTTTTTACTTAGCTTTAGATTTTGAACTGGGCGACACTGGGTTAGGGAAGTTGTTTAAGGATTTATTAAGGCATTATTGTCTTAGGGATATTTAGATTTGTTTCCTTCATCCACATCAATGCGACGTGCCCTTCAGGACGCACCACGTGCTCCAAGGGTGCCACTCGCCTCGTTCGTTTCCTTTGAGCGACGTTCCCTTCAGGATGCACCATGTGATCCAAGGGTGCCACTCACTTCTTGTGTTTCTTTTGTGCGACGTTCCCTTCAGGATGCACCACATGCTCCAAGGGTGCCACTCGCCAACTGGACTGATTGGCAGACATCTATAACCCTTGGAGTCAACACTCTGCCAGGTGAGCTTGTGGGAGACTAAGGGCTCTAAGGAATAAGTCCCCCGCCTTATTGCGCACCCCTTAGAATCATCATGACTGACTGTCACAGTCTTCCCTCACAGCATCGTGGATCCTCTCAAACTAGGTAATCGTTAACCTATAGTTGGAGCCACGACGAGAGTGCTAGTAGGCGGTGGAAGGGCTGTCGTCCACCCCTCTCCCTCAACCTCTCTGGAAATCATGTGTGGCCCCTTTACTCCATATGTGAGTCTGGTCGGAAAGATATCGTTAGCTTGCATCATCAACAATCATGTCAGAACATGTCAAGATCATATCATTAGATCAAAGAAATATCACAGTAAATAAATCAACCCAAATAGCACACTCACTGACTCAATCTGGAGTCCAAGGGGGTTCCACCAATGCCTCTGCATCCTCAAGGTCTGAAACCCTGCACACTCAATAAAACTAAGTCAATAGCACCTGTCTATGTCAAAGAAGTAAAACATCATGTCCTCTATCATAACGCATCATCATCAAGGATAAAAGTTTTATCATCATAAAAGTCCACATCACATGTGAGCAAGTGTCCTCAAAAATAAGTTTACTCAGTGTGCCAGAGCGGGATGTTACATACACCCCCTCTTGGTATAAACTTCATCCCGAAGTTTCTCAATATAAATGCCTAAATAAAAGTATCACTGTATCATAAGTCTATCTATCAAACAAAAATAGAAACTGTTGGTGCATATCATTTGCGTCCTCCCAGGTCGCCGAGTGTAGACTATTACTGTCCCACTGGACCTTGACCTGATCTACCGTTCGACGTCGTAACTGTCAAACGCGATGATCTAATATGTGAACCGGCTCAGCCATGAGCGCTCTCCTAATCCGATACCTGCAAGGAACTCATGTCAATTACGTGTGTAGGATCACTAAAATAATGTCTCAAAACAGATACATAAAAAACATCGTGCATACGCCTCAAAGAATCAGGCAAGTCTAGTCGATAGGCCACAACCCCTTTCTCTCCACAATCTCGAAAGGTCCCATGAACCTAGGAGAGAGTTTATCTCCCTTTACAAACTTGATCGAACTCTTATGCGGTTTAACCCGCAAGAAGACTCGATCGCTGACCTCGTAACTACGGTCGACTCGATACGCATCGACATAACTCTTCTGTCGATCCTGCGCTTCTTTAATCCTTTGTTTTATGGTTTTCATTTTCTCTTCCATTTCTTGGATCACTTTTGGTCCCACTAGGATCCTATCCTCAAGACGATCCCAACTCAAGGGCGTTCGACACAGTCGCCCATAAAGAAACTCAAAAGGCACCATCTTGATGGTGCTCTGGTAACTGTTGTTGTAAGCGAACTCTACTAGAGGCAAGAATTCCTCCCAATTCTTTTGTTGGTCCATCACATACATGCACAACATGTCTTCCAAGCTTTGGTTCATTCGTTTGGTCTGTCCGCCAGTATCTGAGTGATATGCAGTACTAAAATTGAGTTGGGTTCCCAAGGCCTCTTGAAAACTCGTCCAAAATCATCCAGTAAACACCGATCCTCGATCGGATATAATCTTCTTAAGAACACCATGAAGACTCACAATCTCACTGATGATAACTCTCGCTATTTCAGGTGCCTGATACGTCATACGCACAGGGATAAAGTGAGCACTCTTCGTCAGAGTGTCTACTACTACAAAAATCGAGTCGTGTCTCCTGGCCATCAGTGGCAATCCAACAATAAAATCCATCGAAATAACTTCCCATTTCGATTCAGGAATGACATGTGGTTGAATTAATCCTTCCGGGTGTCTATGTTCAGCCTTTACCCGCTGACACTCTAGATATCTAGACACAAAGTTGACTATGTCGGCCTTCATTCCTTTCCAAAAGAATAAGGGTTTAAGGTCTGCCCTCATCTTAGTGACTCCTAGGTGAGCCATGTAACCACTCTATGAGCCTTGTTCAGGATCAACATCCTCAACTCATTGTTGGTCGGTACGTAAATCCGACCTCTAAACCTCAATAACCCGTCGCTATCAAAAGAAAATCCCTCATATCGTGGTACAATCATTGTGTTTTGTCCAATAAAATCCTCGACTTCTTTGTACTAGTCATCGTCACGCTGTAAGGTGAGAATCTTCTCACGTAGATGCATGTGAAGAGGCAACACCGAAAAGATGCACGGCCTCCGACTCAAAGCATCTGCCACTCGGTTCACTGTTCCCTTTATGTAAGTAATCTCGAAGTCGTACTCGCTAAGCAATTCTGACCAATGTCATTGTCGCGCGTTCAGGTTGCTTTGCATAAAAATGTGTTGTAGTCCACAATGATCAGTCCTTAATTCAAATTTCTGTCCAGCAAGGTAGTGTCTCCAAACCTTCAAGGCATATACGATGGCTAATTTCTCCAAATCGTGCGTCGCGTAGTTCTCCTCATGCCTTCTCAATTTCCTGGAAATGTAAGCAATCACTCATCTGTATTGCATCAAGACTCCATCTAAAACTTCCTTGGATGCGTCAGTGCATACCAAGAAGTCCGTGTCCATGTTAGGGACATTTAGTATTGGCGCTGTCCTCAACAACTCCTTAAGTCTCCGAAATGCTTCCGCGCATTTCTCGGTCCAGACAAACTTCTTGTTTTTCTTCTGCAATTCCGTGATCGGATTTGCTATCTTCGAAAATCCCTCGACAAACCGTCGATAGTATCCTGCTAAACCCATAAAACTACACACTTCTGTGACATTTGTCGGCGCAGGCCATTCCATAATAGCCTCAACCTTGGCTGGATCCACGGCGATACCTTCGTCGGAGATGACAAGCCCTAAGTAGTGGATCCTCGATTGATAAAAAGAACATTTGGACAACTTCCCATACAATTTGTGTTCTCGTAAACATTGTAGTACCAAGAGTAAGTGCTCATCATGCTCCTCCGTCATCCAAGAGTAGATCAAAATATAGTCAATGAATACTTGGACGAACTTGTCCAAGTACTCGCGAAACACCCCATTCATTAAACTCATGAATACCCCTTGGGCGTTTGTCACTCCAAATGGTAAAACTGTAAATTCGTAATGTCCAAATCTCATTTTAAAGGTGGTATTAGGGATGTCATCCTCCTTGATATGTAACTGGTGATACCCTGATCGCAAATCAATGTTGGAGAACACCATCGCACCCTTCATTTGATCGAACATATCATCAATTCTAGGTAAGGGATACTGATTCTTGATAATAGCCTTGTTCAGTTTACGGTAGTCAATGAAAATCCTCCACGATCCATCCTTCTTTCATATGAAAATAATCGGTGCACCCCACGGTGACACACTAGGGTGTATCAGTCCCATTTCCAACAACTCCTTCAGTTGCATTCTCAACTCTTGCAACTCCGGGGTTTACATCCGATAAGGCGTTCTTGCTATCGGTTCGGTCCCTGGTTTCAAGTCTATAGTAAACTCCAATTCTCTCTCCGACGGCATCCCAGGTAACTCCTCTGGAAATACGCCTGCAAACTCCTCCACCACCAGAAGGTGTTCTAGACATTCTGCTACTCCCTTTTCGTTTAGCGCAAGGATCGCATAAAGCTTGCACCCCTTGTGCATACTTTTCCATAGATATAAGGAAGAGACGAACCTCAGGGATACTCCCTGGTTCTGTCCTACAATCACATGTCTCTTTCCTTCATCATCGACCAAGCTCAACCGTTTCATATTATAGTTGAGTATCGCCTCATGCGATCCCAACCAATCTATACCAATCACGACGTCATAAGATCCTAAGATTGTGATGTACAAGTTGACCCTCGTGACAAACTCTCCCAGGTTAAGGGTACAACCCGTAACCTTTCCTCCAACCTTTTGCTTGGCTCCTAAAGCCATCTCTATGAAGCTAAACTCATCATGTTCGACTGCCTTTACCTTAATCCTTTTTAGCACTGCACCAGAAATGAAACTCTCAGTAGAACCTGGGTCTATCAAAATACTAAGGGTCTAGTCAGCGACAGTACCTGTCGTCTCGAGCACAGTCGACTGGTGCTCTGCCTAGCAGTTATTCACCGCTGCATGAATCCGATGGGCCTTGCCCATATCTCCCACGGTAGTGGGTTCGGCTGATCCAGACACCTTGGTCCTCTCCACAGGATAGTCGCGCTGGTAGTGTGGCTCCCCACATGTCCAACACCCCTTCTTCGGCCCAGTAGTCCTGGTGCCTGAAGTAGAAGATGACTGCCCACCGGCCTAAAACCCTGGTCTGTTTTGCTGAACATGCCTAAACTGCTGCTGCTTCGAGCGACGCTGCTGCAGGTGTTGTGGTCCTCGATAAGGTGTCCTCTGCTGAGGCGGCGGTCGTCGAGGTGTAGCGAAAGAGGATCCTCTCTGGAAGCCATGGTATCCTGGCATATGTCTCGCTGGTGTCTAATACTGTGGTGTACTAGATGAACCCTGCCCCGCTGGTCTCACTGGAGTCCTGGTCTGAACCCCACTGATAAGCTCCTCCTCGGCTATGAGGGCCTTCTAGACAACGTCATGCAAGGTTTGAGGCATCAAGATCCTAACCCTTGCACCCAGGCTGCCTTAAGGCCAAACACGAACCTATTGACCTTGAGCTTCTCAGTGTTAAGGTGCAGAGCATACCTAAGAAGCTCCATAAAATGTGCCTCATACTCGGGCACCGTACGACCTCCCTGTCGTAATGAGTTGAACTCATTGACCTGACGCTCAATGAATTCCTCTGAAAGGTATCTCTCTCAGAAACATTCCTCAAACAGTTCCCATGACACGTCTTCAACGACCATGTTCAGCTGCAGTAGGAGCATCTTCCACCATAGAAGAGTGCTCCCCTTCAATTGAAAGACTTCCATGCAGACCTTCATGCTGGAGGTATAATCGCAAAGTACGAAGCACATCGCCATATTCTCCAACCATGCCTCAGCGGGTGCGCCATCCGGGGCACCAAAGAACTCAGGAAATTTTACCTTCTCGAGTTCACGATGAATGCTACCTGTAACGACCAGTGCGCGCGGCGGAACCTCAGTGGGTGCCGACACCCTGGCCTTGTCTCTGTCCAATCGGCTGATCAATGCCTCGGACATGCGCTGAAAATATCTCATCATCCCAACAACATCGCCAACAACTATTTTCTCATGTCCGAGAACCTTCTCGCCTCCCTGGGGGTTAGACCCCTCATCGTGGATGCTACTGGAGGCATCACGCCTCCTCCCCTAGCACCCCATCCTCTACCTCCGCGACGTCTTCTAACCATGATTAACTTGCACGCACACGATCAAATCGATCAACAATAGTATAATCAAATCTAATCATGTCAACAAAAGTCGTAGCGAATCCCAAGTCGCGGGTCGAACCGACTCTGATACCATATGTAACGAACCTCCTGGTTACGACAGCAACTCTTTAACAGGTGAATTTTTTTTTTTTTGAGGTGTGTGCGTGCGTGTAAAAGGAAAACAAACACATTTGACTCTACATCACCACCCGACGACGAACTAGACGCAACCACGACAACACAACAAGACAACATAAGACACCCCTCTAGTAACTGTATGCAACTAACAACGATCAATCGACAATAATTAAGACCAACTACCCATCTGTCCTACCCTGCAAGGTTAGGACCTCCACGACACATAATCAACATTCAAGCCCAGGTTCCCATCGATTTTAACCATTTAAGGTCTCAGGGTTGGCGACTGTTCTGGGGAACATGGAAGTGTCTACATCCCGCTCGACACAAGAAGAATAAGAAATAATGATGACAATCATGTACAACAATAATTAGTAAATAACCATGACCATTACAGAGAATGCAAACCCAAAAGAACTCCGACAACAACCAACAACATTTTAAGACTCGACAATTACTATGACTCTGAAGGGAATTTAAGGACGGATAATCAATCCATATGATTTCCATTATTCGTTGAGTTACCAAGGCCAATCCATAAGATGAGGTAATCATTCAATCGCACATCCTCATCTACTAATTTATAATGACTTAATATACAGGTTCAAGACATCACATTTTAACTATTGGAGAGGATAATAAACCTTCAACATCATAACCATAAATTAGTGACCACATTACATTTTATATATTATGACATCTAAAATTGAAGGACAATCACCTTGCCCCTTATATGTTATCTTTATCAATTACATTGCCAATACCCTAAATCGACGACAACATCCACATTAATAGTTCCATAACCAATAGCATTAACATTAAACTTTTCATTACATTATCACTACCCTTAAACCGAGACAACATTAACCTTAACTTTACCATAAGCATCAACATTAGGCATTATATTACCTTATTCATTACCATAAAACAAATAACCTTAACATTTACCATAAGCATTAATCATTAAGCTTCACAATACATTACTCACTACCCTAACAATAATATCCTTAGCCTTAATATTTCCATAAGCATACAATAAGAAAAACCTTACATTGATATTTATCATTTAATAACGTTTACCTTTTTTATATCGCAGAAACAAAATATATATATAGTAACCTGACATAAACATGTTACCATAACAATATGCTATTAATAATAGTCACCTATTAAGATCCTTAACCCGTTCATTACTTAATCACATAATGATTAGATGTACTTCATTATTTAAGAAAATTTTACCATTAGTCCCAGAATGATGATTCAATAATTAATCATTATTCTAAAATCCTTTACCCATTCATCAATTATAATCTGATATTGAATCGCTGTAAATTATCCGTTAAGCTAAAGCTAACATTTACTCGATGAGCAGTTGATAATCGATGAACAGTTTTATATTTTTTTTTTCAACATGGAAGGATGGTCTCATGTTTTCTCAATAGAATACAAGATTTGACGAAAATGATTTTATATTCGTTGAAACGAATAGAACTTCTAAATGTTAGACACGCTTGGAAGGAACTAACAACATTCAGGTCCCTTGAAAATGGTGAGATTCACATGATCACTAATATCATAATTTTTTACAAAATGCGTCATATCATTTTCTAAGCTACAACAACATTTCAGTTAATAAGAAGGATTTTACAGTCAATTTCATCAACTTTTATATTATAATAATAATTCAACTAAAGAGGGTGTTCCATTTATTTTACATTAACCTTTATATTATAAAATTATTCCAATGGAATTAACAATGAATTCACATTGTTTTTTGTTAGTGACAGTTACCACTACAATAACCAACCAGAACTAATCTTATCGATTCCTTTATACTAGTTTTATTGCAATTTAAAATCAATGAACCTACACTTTAGTGGCATGGAAACATTAAATAATCAATTCCCAATACATAAATATTAGGTACATATCTAAAACCCTACGAAATGTAAAAGCAGTAACTCTGTTCCCCAGCAATACGCCTTAAATAACACCATTGACGTTCGTCAGATGGCAATGGAAAGAGCATCTGTGAGCGCCTAACAGGGACGAGGTGGCCATTGATGCGCACAACCTGATATTGGTCAGGGAGTAAAGGCTGATAACACAATAAAAATCAATCCCTACAGGAGATCACACTGGCCCCTCAACACAACATGAACCAATGAAGGCGCGTACTGAAATATCGTGCTATCAGAAGGAGAGGCATGGGTAACAAGCCCGGTCTCGATGAAATTGAGCCTCCTACTAGACCTTGCCCCGCAACGAAGGAAACAGACTGTGGAAAGTAAAGGCAATCACCAGCAGGGAGATGCCTGGGAAAACGCGCGGAGGAAAAATAAGCACGAGCAGATGGGTTAATTACCCAATCCACCTGTATCAAAAATTTACTACCCCACGATGACTCTCATTCAAAAGAAAACAAAAAAGTGGTTATCAGAGGAGATAATCTAGGAAGCATGGCCAGGGTTCTGAAAAAAAAATTCAACCACAATAATTAAGCAAAACACAGAGATCCAAGAAACACTAAATCGTAGAGATCAGGGACACACCAAATCGTAGAGATCATGGAGGTTACTGTGTGAGTGTCCTCAGTCTAAATGCGGAGAAAATTTAACATTAAAATGCAGAGAAAAATTTCTTTCACAGTCAACGCTGAGATAAACGACCCAACGTGAAGGAAATCTCACCATCAATCGCTGAGATACACCACAATACGTAGAGAAATTTGGGGCAATCGTCACACTGGGTGAAACAACAAATGCAGAAGGAAATTCACGATAACACAGCAGGGAAATTTGGCCCAAAACAAAAAGAAATTTCATGATAGCATTGCAGGGAATTTATACCAAAAACACAGAGAAATTTCACATTAACAATGCAGGGAATTTAAACCAAAAACGCCGAGAAATTTTGACAAAAGAAAACGCAGGGATTACAACAACACCCATCTTGCAGAGTAGCGTTGCCCAAGGAAGCCAAGAATTGTAGAGGACACTAAGAGGGGTGCAAGACCAGGTCCTCAGAGGTTATACAGAACATGTTTTTCCACTATCTAGACCAGGAACCCTTCAATAAATTGTCAGTGGTATTGCATACAAGGAACATAGGTGACACTTCAGGTACATGATTTGCATCCATTAAACAAAAATCATTCGCATTCTATTCTACTAAAACTGAAATCATACCGTGGCCTTGTCGTCCTCTTCGAATGATGTCCCGTGCTTCGTGCCCCTCCCGCTCGTTCCACTCCCTCTCGCTGACCGTAGAGACTACACCGGTACCTCCCAGCCAATCGCTAGGGGTACTCTGCTTCCCCCTTACCTCCCTGAGCCACAAAGGGGCCACCCAAATCCATAAGGTATATCTAGCTTCCCAGCTCGCCTCCAAGGCTGATATACCACTCTAATCCCAGTTGAGAAAATCCCAACTCCTCACAAGCAATCAGTCCAGTCCAAATTCGGTAGCATAACGATACCTAACAACCCATCCCCTTTTCCCCTCATCCCCCTTTCTTTTATCTAGTTTTGAGGCCCCCACTTGCCCTAATCACATTTAATTTAAGTTTTAATGAAAACCCTCTAAAAATTCTCTGTCTTACAAGTGTCACTCATCCCCCACGTTCTCCAAAATTATTTTCTTTAATTTTATTAAAAGGCTCATTTCCATATTTTTATTAATCCCTTCTTTTTAAAAAAAAAAAAAA
>JZKD02S0180263.1:909126-923876 GCA_000966675.3 Picea glauca
GTTTCTAGATGCTTTTGAAATTTATGATTTTGATCAATTATGTGAAGAATTTCATACTTCGCTAATCAACGACGATTCATCTTCAGAACACTTTTTGACAAGAGTCTATCATATCGTCTGTAAATTTAATCTCGATGACATGTCATTGGCATTAAATCTCTTCTATGATGCTTCCATCCCTTCCATTCAGTCATGTTCAATCACGAATGAAGAACCAATTGCAAATCCTATCACTCAATTGCAAGAACAATCTTCTTCGCAAGGAGAGAAAAATTCTTCCGATAATGTTGAACAAGCCAGGGAGGTAGAATCTATTGATCGGGTTCTTATTGACAACCAAATCAGTTTTTCCTTTGAATCATTGTATTATTAGTCTAAGACTAGTATGGAAGATGATTCGTTACTGGCTCAAGGTGAATATCCTCATTCTTTTAACTCATGCTCTAATCAACATTTGAAATCAGTCATTGAAGAACACTTAAGAAATGGAAATCTTCTTGAATGTTCTAGTACTCCTATGAAGCTGATTAGGGAAGAAGTCACACAACTAGAAGAAGAAACTTTAAACCTTCATCCTCAAAATGCACTTTGTTCACAGGAAAGACTAGATGCTTGTCACATAAATTTTGAATTATCTATCACACAAAAGGAAAATCCAGATGATCATATTATGTTGAGGAATTCGTCACCAAAACAAAGTAAGAGTTTTAAAGAAAGTGAAGAGAATTGTCTTGAGAATACCATTGTTGATTATCATAGCTCAAGAGATTCTTTTTATTTGCTTATTTCTAATTCCTTTTATTCTTTATATCCTGATCTATTCCTAGATTCTGGTGGACTTGACATCTTACCTACAACATCCTACTCTTTTCCACCACAATCATATCCTTTCGATATGCTAAATTTTGGTGAAATTAATTCCAAACCTAACATTGATAAAATTGGATTTGATGCTTGTTCACTTTCATCACTCATATGGGAAGAAGACATGTTGCGAGATAATTTTACACAGTTTATTGTTGAAAAGGACAATGCATTGCATCTTATGGAAATCAAACATTCTAAGTTGCATATTCGTTCTTTAATTAGCTTGAATATTAATGTTTATGCTTCACATTTTGAAATGATCAATCTCATCGAAGGAAACATTCAAACCAATGATTTGACGAACGTCACGAATCCTCCTATGATCAATTTCTCATCGATATATTCGTTTCATCAAAATCTTGGTTTGCATCCTCATTTTTTTGATAGGATCTCAGGATGGCTTGAATATTCTTATATAAAAAAATTTCATAATGAAGATAAAGTTGCGCTTGCTTTGCTTCTACCTAAGTATATTGGAAGTAGGCGTGACATATTTCTTTTACATCCTCCATGTGAAGAAATTAACGAGCACTTAGAGAATTGTCGAGAGGATGGGGCATCTCAGCCTTGGTTGATGGTTATTCCATTTCCTCATAATCCTTACAAGTTTTTCAAAACTACTTACACTCGCCTATGCCATTATGATCCTTATCATGACAAGATTGCACAATGGTTGGAGGATTCGTACAACAAGAATATCCAAGGAAATGGTAATATCATGGTTACTTTGTTTTTAGATGTTGATTATGAAGGTAAGCGTGATATGTTTATGTCATTTTTTGATATATTACCATTCTTTTTAATAATGCTTGATCTTGTTTTCATTACAGGATTAGAGTTACTCCGATGGCTACATTGGAAACATGACTTCACATAGTATCCTGATGTGTTTAATAGTTAGGGTAGGTTTAGGATTAGGTTTTCTTGTAGTTTTATTTCTCACTATTTCTCTTTTCAATAATGCAGTCATGAACGCAAGTGGGCGCACCACAAGAACCATAATATAGCTGTTGTTAGGGAAGTCCCCTTGATCTTTTTCTCTTTACTTCTAGTTGAGCGTTTATTTTCAAAAACGCAGTATCGTCATGAAAATATTAAATGGAAAGTAAAGAGATAAATAAATCTAAATAAACCCTAACCCAAGGTACCATGAGTAGGACTGCTTTCCCATCATTCAGGATTTTCCTACTTTCTTTCAGTTTCCGAGGGGACTGTTGCATGAGGTTTTCAGATGCACCTTCTGTGCATATTTGTCTTTTGTTTTTGTTGTTTGGATTTCTTTGCTTTCCAATTTTTTCTTCGCTGGCGTATTTTGATTTCTCCCTTATGCTTATCAATTTTTGCTTTTGGAAATACACATACCGGATTTTTGGAACTGTTCAGACAAAGAAAAAAAGAAAATTCTTTCATTGAAGTAACTGCTGAGAAATTGTGTAAACATCAATTATATACTTCTGGAATTTACATCTGTGTTGGCAAAAAGTTGTTGTTTGAAAGAAGTTAAGTTATTTCGATCTCTAAGTAAATCCTGTCATGATCATCTATTATCTTTTTACGCTATCCCTATTCCTTAAGGGAATGACTCAGAAGATGTCTCCCTGCCTTAGAAAGTCGGTCCTGTAAATGAACCATCTCTGGATCTTAATAAAGGACAGTTCTAAAAATTTCTGATGAGGTCTGTAAAAAAAAAAATGTCAAAATATCGTAATTTTCAGCGTCACCCCGCTCAATCATATATCTTTAAAAAATTAAAACATAAAGGAGCTGTGGGAGGTGCTTGTAAACCCGCCGGGATACTGAACAGGTCTGTTGGTAGCAGGTAAATGCATGCATGACACCAATACAACTTCGTTGGGGTACTGAACATGCCCGCTGGCAGCGAAGCAATGTCGGGTATATGAAAATTCGTAAATATGAAACCTCTTGACCTTAAAATGTCCTTTATTCTAATCCAAAACTTCTTGGCAGGATAAGGATGTCAGAGTGGGTTAAATGGAAACCCTGTTGAGGCTATGGATGCCTGCTGGCAGCAGTGGCTCTGTCAACAGTATTGGACATTTTATCTTTAATATCGTGGCTCGCTTGTCTTAAGACTGTTATCAGTTTTCATCCTTTAAGCACTGTTGGAATAGTTGGTTAATGATGATGTTTAAACGATTTTCTGGTTGTTATTTTTGAGTTAGAATTATTCTTGTTGTCCTAATCTGAATTTGTCCTTTTGGCAGAGATAACTGCTTCTACCAGTGTGTCACCATTGTTGGCAGCCAATTCACATTTTTCCACTGTCTCTTAAGCTGCCTACACTAATGTTTTGCAAACTTTAATTTTTCGTCGCAATTCTCAAATAAACGACACTTTTATTCTTTGCGCCTTTTGCATACATATCTTCGTTTTGTTTTCACGACTGTAAGCGTGAAAACATTGGTCTTTCGAAGTCGCATTAGAATCAGTATTGAATTGTCGTTATCATTCTTGTCAATATGTCCATTGAATTTATACTTCACTTATCACTATGAAGTTTGCAAAAAACCTTTTTGATCTGTACTAATTAGACATTCTTGGATTGATTGTGTGAATTTGTCTCATTGAGTTTGTGATGCAATGGTATTCTTGTGATTGTGATTGAATCCTTGATACATTGGTGGTTTGATGTTATTTTGTCTTTGATCAAATGCCTTGGTGAAATGGTTTCATGAGAACGCATTAACATTATGATTGGACCTGTGGTGCAATGGTCTCATACAACGCATAAATCTTATGATCAAAGGTTTGGTGCTATAGTCGAAATGTTATTTTGTTTTAAATCATACACATATTATTGCGGACCAATTTTTGGTTATGAACACTATGATTTGCAAATAGTTATTGGATATTTGGTCATAATTTGTTGGTTATGAGCACTATGGTCTTCAAATGGTTACTTGATATTTCATTTTGGTCAAAATCTTTTGGTTGTGAATAATAAGAATGTGAATAATCCATTTGATATTTGGTGTGCAAAAGCTTTGGATTGTGATGTGAACGCTTTGAATTACCAAGGCTCCGTCAAAATGAATGTTTTGCATGCATAGGCATTAAATGTCTGCCTTGTATCTCAGGCTACCTCTATTCGTTTTGGGGAAGCATGTGAGTTATTCGACCATACGTTGACCCTACCCTAACCCTTGTTCGCTGTGTGTTCTCTCCTAGTTGCTGAAGGGCGAATTGAAACCCCATGGTGTTCAGAGTCAGTTTTGGTTTCATTTTGCCAGAAAAGACTGCTTAAGACTTCCCCCATAATTGCCCCCAGAGTTAGCAAATTGCAAGACAACAGGCTCTGTTCTTTTAATGGAGAGGCAATCACTGCCACTGTTAGCTCGAAATTATCTTGACCAAATTGAAGCATTGTATTACTACCCAGGTATGGTTTTTCCACATCAATTTTGGATGATTTGGTTTCGACTAGCACAATCAATTAGTTCTGTCTGCTTGAGTAGATTAAAAAAAAAATTCAGTTTACTTCCAGTTACCGGAAGTGATTTCGTATATTCCATTTTAGCATGAGAGATTTCGTTTTCATCGATTCATTTTCCTAAAACCAATTATAGCTATGATTTAGTCAATGAGATTCTATTGTTCTCTGATTAGTAGAACCGATTGATTGGTTTTGATTTTGGTTTGGTTCGCTTTAGAATAATTCTCTTGGTTTGAATTAATGTAGTCGATTGAATCTTGTTTTTCGTTTAGAGAATGATTCTGTTCTATTTTTGTTTTGGATTTTGGTTGCATCTGACCTGTACAGAAGATTTATGTGCTAAAATCAGAACACACCTATGTATTGGATTGATAAGATTTTGTTGTTGTTAGATCCTCTCGGCTCTGACTTAGTTGAATTTATTTTTTATGGTTGGATTTTCAAACGATTCCTTATGCTTGAATTGCTATAATCCTGTATGTATGCAATGCATCCATATTAGTGATTGGTCTGATAAATACAATGAAATCTATTAAACCAAAAAAAAAACAGCTTTGTTAGTTTTGGATTTTAGAATAATTTTGTTGATAGATGAAGCAACAAAAACAATTGGTGTCGATTTCAATTGGTTATGGAAATGATTTCATTGTTGTTGAGTTATCCAACATGATTCCGTTTACCCAAATTTGTGATCACAAATGGAACAAAGTACTTCTATCTCTGTAAACATTCGATTGATCATTATATTGTCTGCTCTCAAATTAGCATAACAATTTTGATTTAAATAATTCATTTGTTTTCAAATAGAAATTAGATTTTTGTTTAAAAGTTTGAATATAATTCTATTAGATTTGGATTGATTAAAATCGATTCTGTTTTCAAAATAGGCCAGCTACAGAATCGCCAGAGTTAGTTTTCTGCCAATTTTATCAGTAAACATTATCTAAACTTCTGTATTTTTTGTCTACTTACAGGTACCCACGAATTTCATTAACCAATTGGACATGCTACAACAATTTAGATATGGTTTTCAGTTATTAGTCATAGGCAAAATTAGGGATTTGGTGAGATTTTTCAGATATTTTTGTAAACTGTTTTGACAATTCCCACAAGGATGTTTTATCCTGTGGGAAGTCTTTAAATACTTCTTATTTTTTGTAATAAGGGGCATCCTCACTTGTGGGAGAACTAGGCTATGGATTTCTAATACAAACTGAGACAAAAGTTGATGTTCTGCTACAACTTTTGCTTTCATAATGTCAATCTTTTGTTTCATGTTTATGCTTATCAATTTGCATTTGATTAGTGACTACTTTAGCCATCATAGTCTTTTGCAGAATGATATGATTTAATTAATCTGATCCATGTCTGATTTGTTTCATTAATCTAAAATACAACAATTACTTTGGTCAATTAATGAATGACAGATTTCTCTTCTTCATCAATTGAACTTTTATGTATAAATCTTTGCATACGGGTTTATCTAACTGTGGAGATTTATAAATCATATGATTGTTGTTATTTTTATGTCTTGTTTGCTCACAATTTTGTTACAAATTTTTCTTGGGTTGTACGGAAGATCCTTTCTTTAACATCTCTTTTCTTTGTTATATTTTTGAAGAGCATAAGTAGAAATTGCCCTTTATGCAATTGTTGTTCCATTGAGAAAAACAAATTTGAATAGTGTTGGTCACTATAATTGCTTAATTGATTCAAACAATCAAGTGATACATAAATTGTCAACCTAGGGAAGTCTTTTTATTTCAAAGATAACCACACACTATATATGCTCAATTCCAAAAGAAACTTAGAGTTGTAGTAAAGAAACTTATACTATTCACACTTGCTTTGAATAAACTGAAGTTTTGAATTAAATCACAGGAAAGCAACTTCCCTATTGCAGATCTTAAAGATTAATCTAAGAATCCTGGATTACATTAGAATAACACTTGCAATAGGAAAGAAAAATTATTCTGCAACCAGAGAACACGACCCTTACTCTCAAACAGAGACTTCAGTAGTAACACTCTTTCATGAAAACAGTAATGCAGAAGATAGTTAACTCTATCTAGCAGAGAACAAGGCCATCTAGTTCCTTCCTTTCTAAGCAGGATCCTTAAGCCCTATTTCTGTTTAGCACACTTGTGAAATTGAGGTTTACAGAGAACAGGATAGTCTGATCCCTTCCTTTCTGAGCAGGGACCCTTAACCCGGTCTCTGGCTAGCACACTTGCAGGAATAATGGAAATCTACAGAGAACAGGATGTTCTTGTTCCTTCCTTTTTGAGAAGGAACCCTTAACCCAATCCATGGCTAGCACACTTGCATAAGTAATTGAAATATACAGAGGACATGATGTTCTGATTACTTCCTTTCTGAGCAGGAACCCTTAACCCAATATCTGGATAGCACAATTGCAAAAGTAAATGAAATCTACAGAGGACGGGATATTCTGATTCCTTCCTTTCTAAGTAGGAACCCTTAACCCAATCTCTAGCTAGCACACTTGCATAATTAAATGAAATCTACAGAGGACAGGATGTTCTGATTCCTTCCTTTCTGAGAAGGAACCCTTAACCCAATCTTTGGCTAGCACACTTGCAGAATTAAATGAAATCTACAGAGGACAGGATGTTCTGATTTCTTCCTGTCTGAGCAGGAACCCTTAACCCAGTCTCTGGCTAGCCTCATAAAATCATCACACAAGATTTCAAATAAAAAGAATTACGAATTTCATTCAATAAACTAAGACAGAGTCAAGAGTGTTTCAACAAAGAGGAATTCATTAAAAGCAGTGTTTCAGAAAACAAAAGTTAATCAAAGCATAAATAGAGATTGCACTAACACACTTCTAAACTAATGGGTGAATCTTGTGAAGAAGGTGGGCCCTCCCTTCTCACAAGATTCCCCTGAAACGAGAAAGCTAGAGAAGGATACTCAAAGCAGTCTTTTATTCATCTGTAAAAATATCATATTACAATCTGGAAATGGAATACGTCCCTCTTCTCTGGAGCTTCTTCAATACATAAAACTTGGATCCCTCAAATGATGATTTCCTCTTATTTAAAGAGGGAATCCCTTCGATACAATAATTTACAATGTATATCTGAGTCCTATCCTTAGTCGGATATACTTTATAAACTAGCATAGGATGTCCTAGTCTCACGCAACAGAATGCTATTACAGTAGATGAATGAGGTATTTCTATTACGACTGGTGTAACAGCTTATTCTCGTTGTTGCTGATGTTGTTTCAGGCAATTCGCGGGCTGTTTCAGCCACATGAATTGCGCTCTGACTGTGTCGGCATTCTTGTTTAGGAGCGACGGTTAGAGATTTGTTAACCGTTGACTGTAACGACTTCCTTTGTGTTTCAACATTGTCGGTCCTGGCGATTTCCTCTGTGTTTCAGCATCTGCAACTCTGGACTGTGTAACAACTCTGTGTTTCAGCATCTGCGACCTCGAACTGTATAGCAGCTCTGTGTTTCAGCATCTGCGACCTCGGACTATATAGAAGCTCTGTGTTTCAGCATCAGTTCTGTGTTTCAACAATAGGCCTCAAATGCTAATCTGCAGTTTTGAACACTTATGCATTTCTAATCAATGGTCAAGTACGAGAGTGATGTAAAATATTATGCAAAACAGATTAAACGTATAGTAATGAGAAGGGACGTTGTATACCTTTGGGATGATCATATAAAGTGATAGTATGCGTCTAAATATGGGTGATCAAGAGTATAATAGTGGCAAAAAGTATAGGCAAAAAGGTACATTATGTGGTCCTAACATCCCCCCCAACTCAAGGTGTTGTGTGTCCTTAGGCAACTCACTCTGAATCAGAGTCTGGATACCGACTCTGATCATGTAAGTTACTCAAGCAGTAACTGTGGGAGGTACTTTTTGTTGGCGTTCTGAACCCTTGCACTTGCTGCAATCTTTGCCATGCTATTGTTTCTTCCTTCTTAGGCAGCTTATAACTGACTTGATACCTTTCTATTGGCAACCAAAGAATGGGAAAATAAAACAGGTACCCTATCCAATTTTCAGCACAATGTCTAACACACTGGATGTAGTTGGGTATCCTGGAAATTTCTACTTCTAGGTTGGCAGGACCAAAAGGATTGTGTTGTTGTCTCTTCTCCATGGATTGCTGCCAAAACAGGTTATTGGCCTCGAGGGAAGGAATCTCTATGGATCTGATGATGTGTTCACAATCCTGGAGCACTTCTGATTGTAGCTGCTGAACATGTTCAATCACCCCTGGTTGTTTTAAGAACTCATAATATTATGTGATAAAAGTGGCTGCCTTCTGTGGTTCTAGTCTAATCCAGAGGAGGCGATTATCTTCATTGTTCTTAGCAGCCAAAAAGTCATCTTTCCACAAAATCTGATTAGAGGGAAAGGAATTAAATGCTTGAATTTGAATGTCCCCAAAAAGGGGATTTATGTTTAGCAACCTATTTTCTGGAATAGCCTCATTATGAAAGTATGCCTCACAGAGGAGGTGTTGATCCCTGGTAGAGGTAGCTACAAAAGTTTTGATAAAATCTGCTGATTGTATTACTGCATGGGGTTTACCTTCTATAATGGACTTGATTTGAAACCATGTGAGTCTCTCCATCAAGAATAATGAGTACTTGCAAGATGGCTTCCTTGTGGCCAGTAGATTCTGCACCAAATCAAATACCAGGACCAATCTGCCTTTCAATTCTTTGTTCTTCTTCTTAAGCTCACGAGCTTCTTGGCGTGTCTGTTCTAATACTTCCCAATTTGAGTATGTATGGTTGATCCAGATTTGTTTGTGCACTTGCAGGTTTTTGTCTTGAGTTTCAGCATATTATTTCTTCCATTTTTGTATTTCTGCGTGTTCATCCCATAGCTGAGTCTGTGTTTCAGCATTGGAAGTAGTGGGATGAGGTAAGGTTTGAGTGGATTGTTCCCTGGAAGTGGGGAGATTGATCTGGTTGGGAGGTGTGAATTCCTCCATAGGCACTGTCTGTATAGCCTTGTTGACAAATTTAGGGGCTTCGTTTGTTGCAATGCAGGCTTCAGTCTTAAACATAGGAGGGCTTGTTGGTTCTTGTGTTGTAGTAGGTTCAGTATTAAGCTTGGGAGGGCCTGCTGGTTCTTGTGTTGCAGCAGGTTCAGTCTTAAGCTTGGGAGGGCCTGCTGGTTCTTGTGTTGCAACAAGTTCAGTCTTAAGCTTGGGAGGGCCTGCTGGTTCTTGTGTTGCAACAGATTCTGCCTTGGCTACAAAAGGTGAAGGAATGGGGGCTGCTCCTGGCACTGGAACTTGAATTACCTTATAGCCTGCTTGATAGTAAATATATCCACATTGGCAACACATGTATTCTTTACACAAGTTCTCTCTATTTTTCTCTGACAAGGTTGTTGTTCGAGCTAAGGTGTACAAATTTAGTTCTTTTTCATATGCTTCCCTTGCCCTGGCTAATTCTTGCTGATATGCTTCCAATTGAGAGTTTAAAAACTCGTTTTATTTCAAGATAGATGCCATTGTTTCTTCTGGTTGTTGAGGAGGAGCTACAGGAATGGCAGTTGATGCTTGTGTTTCAGCCTCTTGGTGTAAGAAGAGTAGTGTTGCAGCACCCTCGACTTCTAATTCCTGTATATCAATTTCAGTATCAGTGGTTGGTTCTTGTGTTTCAGCTACTGATTGGGTAGCTGTTTTTTCAGCTACTTGGCTTGAGGAGAGAAGTGTTGCAGCATTCTGGGTCTCTGATTCCTGTAATTTAATTTCAAAGTCAATGGCTGGTTCTTGTGTTCCAGCCACTAGATGGGTAGCTGGTTCTTGTGTTTCAGCTACTTTATTTGAAACAAATGATGTCTGGGCATCTAGTTCCTATAACTCCATGTCAATATCAGCGGCTGGTTCTTGTGTTTCAGCCGTAGCTGTTTCTTGTGTTTCAACTATGGCTGGTTCTTGTGTTTCAGCCACTGAGTGGGTAGCTGGTTCTTGTGTTTCAGCTACATTATGTGAGACAGATGGTGTTACAGTATCCTGGGCATCTGGTTCTTATGTTTCAGTGCCCGTAGTTGGAGTAGGCAAATATCCCGGGATTAGGGAGGTTGGAGGTGTACGAGGTATCAGTCGAATTGGTGGGGGATCTAGGGTAGTGGTCATAAAGGGTGGCCTTGTTGAGGCTCTTATTCTATTTTTCTATAAGAAGGGTGGAAAGGGGGGAATTTGTTTTCATTTTCGTGAGAGTCTTTCTTCAATGATGGGGCAGGAGAACTTATTTGGTTCAGAGTCATCACTAAGAATATGAAGGGAAGGAGTGGATGACTCTGGTAAGGTATGCAGTGGATTTGGTAGGGTAGGGGAATTGACTGGTCTGGTTGGTTCTGTGGGCGGGATATTGGGTACTTCGGGGGAGTTTGGGGGGTTTTGCGGTTGTTGCTCCTGGGGAATTTCGGCAGCTGGTTGAGGGTTTATGGGTGGGTTATTTAGTGGACGGTTTTGTTGGTCAAAACCCCTGTGGATGAGTAATTGAACAAGACGGTGGTGGGTAAGTGAYAGGGTTGGATCTTTGGCCTTTCTACAGTAATGTGCCATATTCTTCAAACAACCCAACAAATAATAGGGAATATTGACCCGTCTGTTATGCCTTAAATGAGAAAGTAGAAGAAAGTCGTGTTGGTAGACTACCTGATATTGACCTTCACAGGTCAAGTAGTGCTTGATGAATCTAGCGACCTCTGGCCACGGGGGTGGCAGTGAGCTGAGATGAACACCCCTACCCTTCAATTCAATTCATTCCCCAGGCAGGAAGAAGCTTTGCTAAACATTCGTGATGATATGATTTCGGCTGAACATACGAGTGTCGTCGCTAGGGAGGCCTGAGAACGCTGCTATGTCTTCTTCTGTTACAGATATTCGGATGCCTGCGATGACAGAATGGTTCTCCTGAAGATTTCGGGCGAACTGTAGGACTTGTTGTTCATTATATCCTTGAATTCTGCGGAAGTAATTAAGCCACCCTTCCTGCTGGAAGATTTGATACGCTGCTGGATAGTGTTCGAGCAGCGCTGTGGTGGCGGGCTCATTTCGTATGAAAACTCCTCCCATGGCTACTAGCTTAGTAAGATACAACATTGAGAGTTTGTGTATCAGCTCTGGCACAAAGTGAGTTTTCCGAGGGACTTATGCAGGAATAGTGGTTAAATGCGCGAAAGGGTGGTGAAATAGGGATGGTGGCGGTGAAATCGGGTGAAATGATGGTATCACGGATTTGATGTGTACTTCCCCTCCCGTCAAGTGCGACTAGTAATGATTGCACTTGAATGGTCATAATGACTTAGAATATTTCTCATTAACTATAGCCTAACTGAATTACATAATATTTATGTACCTCGCCTTACCATTTGATTCGTTCTGCCAACAAGATATCATGCCTGTCCGTGGTAGACCTGTCGTGGTAGAGAACTTTGATCTAATAGATAAATTGTGTCGAGGGTTTGCTGACTAGAAGGACGAACTATAATCTGAGGGCGTAGAAGCTTGCTGACAGACGATGGTGAAATATTGGTGTTTCAGCAACAAAGAAGAACGAAACAATTGATGTATATGAAGAACTGCTGATGAATGGTGTTTCAGTATCAGAAGAAAGTCAAAAGTGTTGATCAGTGGTGTTTCAGCATCAGAAGAAAGTCAAAAGTGTTGAACAGTGGTGTTTCAGCATCGGAGAAAATGATGAAGGGTTGTTGACAATGGTGTTTCGGCAACGGAAAAGAAAATGATGAAGGGTTGCTGACAATGGTGTTTTAGCAACGGAAAAGAAAATGATGAAGGGTTGCTGGCAATGGTATTTCAGCAACGAAAAAGAAAAGGTGAAACAATTGCTAGACAGAGTTGTTTCGTCGATGAAGGATGGTGAGGAAATGGTGGACGGTAGTGTTTTGGGAGTGGGAAGAAAAAAAGTGTTGAACAATGGTGTTTCAGCATCGGGGAAAAAGTCAACAGTGCTGAACAATGGTGTTTCAACATCAGAAGGGGAAAGGCGAAACAATTGCTGGACGTAGTTGTTTCGTCGATGAAGGATGGTGAGGGAATGGGAAAAAGTGGCAAAAAGGTTACCGAGCCGTGATGGGGGAAAAAGGTGTGAGTTTGGTGTTTTAGTAATGAAGGAAAGGGGGCGGATTGCTGACAGTGGTGTTTCGGTAATAGAGAAAAGTCAAAAGTGTGGAACAGTGGTGGTTCGGCATCAGAAGGAAGTCAAGAGTGCTTAACTATGGTGTTCAGCAGCGTGAAGGTCAACAGTGTTGAACAATGGTGTTTCAGCATCGTGAAAGTTAACAGTGTTGAACAGTGGTGTTTCAGCATCATGAAAGCTCGTCTCTTTGAAGTGGGATCGTCCTCTTCTAGTGGTTGTGATTTGATCGAGAATCTGCAAAAATCGACTGTGGCATGGTATTTCTTGACAGGGATTATTAGTAAACAAAATCTAATCTAATCTAATACTTAAAGAAAATTAACTTAAAATAATTAATTGCTATTAGGGGTAGAAACCCCCTCGACGAAGAGAAAATGGGCGTTTGCCATGCATGTGGCCTTAAAATATTCTTTAGAAATAGGTTGCTGGTACAGACGGAGCCGATGGCCATTTACAAGTAATGGAGTTCTTGAGTCATCGATTGTGAGGAGCCTTACTGTTCCATTGGGGAAAACTGTGTCTACTTCGTAAGGTCCAAGCCATCTTGTACGCAGTTTTCCTTGAAATTCTTTGAACTGGGAATCATACAATAGGGCCCAATTAACCTTTTGGAACTGCTTGTTTTTGATATTTTTGTCATGCCATTTTGATCTTTGCTGCTGAATTATGGTTGTTTGCTGAATGGCATCTAGTCTTTTCTCCTCTAGTTCATTAAGCTGTTGGAACCTGACTGTCTATGAATCGGTTAGATCAAGGTTGACAGCTAAAGCAGTCCTTAAGGTTTTTATCTCAAATTCCACAGGAAAAACAACACTCTTTCCATAGACTAATTCATAGGGAGAAAATCTTTTAGTATTTCTCCAGGTAGTTTTGTAGGCCCATAGTGCTTCAAAGAGCTTGTGGGACTAATCCTTTCTACTTTCCTTCACTGTTTTCGTGAGAATGACTTCTATTACTTTGTTTGTTCTTTCCACCTGTCCATTGGCTTGGGAGTGGTATGCTGTAGTCATTCTCTGCTGAATACGATATTTCTGAAGGGTGGCTTTGAACCCATGAGAGTTGAAAGGAGGTCCTCCATCTGTAACTAATTCTTTTGGCATTCCAAATATGGTGAAGATGTCTTTAAATAAGAAATCTATAACTGCCTCTTCAGTCACTCTGTGGAGTGCCTTGGATTCCACCCATTTAGTCATGTAGTCTGTGCAGACCAGTATATAAACTTTTTTATTGGATGGAGGATTGATGGGTCCTATGAAGTCTAAGGCCCATATTTCAAATGGTTCAAGTACTACCTGGGGATTTAATGGAATTTCATCTCTATGATTAGGTTGGCCTACTCTTTGGAAGATATCATAGGCCTTGACATATTTCTTTGCATCTTTGAAGAGTGAGGGCCAATAGTACCCCATTCTGAGAATTTTATATGTTGTTCTTTTATCAACAAAATGCCCTCCACAAGGGCCATCATGAAAATCTTTCAATAGATCATACACCTCATCTTCTCGAACACACCTTCAGATTTCTTGATCAGCTCCTATATGGAAGAGGTACCCACTTATCCAACTATACCGAGCACTTTGATGAATAATACTTTTTTTCACTCGGTAGGATAGATGTGATGGAAACTTTTCTGCAACCAAGTAATTAGCAATATCTGCATACCAAGGTGAGTGAGAAGAAACTGCAAATAGATATTCATCAGGAAAGGAATCATCCACTGGGGTATCATGATCAGGTGTCAATCGAGAAAGGAAATCAACAACTAAATTCTCTTTTCCTGGTCTATCTACGATTGTAATATCAAATTCTTGCAATAATAGTAGCCATCTGGTGACTCTAGAATTTGTGATAGGTTTATTCATTAAGTACTTGATAGCTGAGTGATCAGTATGGACAAAAGTAGAATAGATAGTAATGTAATGTCTAAATTTATTAATTGCATAGATAACTGCTAGGAATTCCTTCTCGGTGACTGTATAATTGAGTTCAGCAGGGGACATATTCTTGCTGATGAAATATATAGCATAAGGGAGATGATCTTCTTCCTGTCCCAAGACATCTCTTATAGCAGTGTCTGAAGCATCAGAGGATATGTGAAAGGGGAGTGTCCAATCAGGTCCTCTAAGGATAGGAGTTGTAGACAACTAATGTTTAAGTGTATTAAATGCTTCTTGACAAAAATTAGTCCAATTGAATTCAACATTTTTCATCAGTAAAACAAACAGGGGAGAAGCTATTTTGGAAAAATTCTTAATAA
>JZKD02S0180263.1:937547-949321 GCA_000966675.3 Picea glauca
ATTCAAATTCAACGTGACCTACTCCTTCACAATTGAAGCAAAATAACTGACCTCTATTTTCTTCTTTGAAATCTGAGATGTTGTAATCTTCTTCAACTTCTTCTTCTTCTTCTTCTTCTTCCCTTGTATAAAGTTCTTGTAGCTTGTCCCAAAGATATTTTGCTGATGCACATGATCCCACCTTGGATTTCACTAAATCTGTCAATCCATCCAGGATGGTATCTATTGCCAGTTTTTTGTTCCTTTTTGCTTCCTTCTGAGCTGTAGTCTTTGGTTTCTTTGAAGCATTATATCCTTAAGAAACTGAGATCCAAACATCTTCCCCAAGAGCTTTCAAGTAAGTTTCCATTCTATTTTTCCAGTATTCAAAATTGCTTCCATCAAATGGTGGAATACCATTTGGAATGTTTCCTTCCATTTCTGCATAGGATCTTCCTTCCAGTGGTTAAACTATATGTTATGTTCCTAACCCTGTTATGGGATAAATCCGTAGGTGCGGACACTAACCGATCTCCCTAAATCCACCTGGATCTAGAACAAAACAGGACATAATACTACTCTTTCCCTAGATCTAGTCTATTGAGTGAACTAAGAGATAAAGGAATGTGGACATACCTTATGAACGCTTTCCTAAGTCTCTATTGTTCCAAGATTTGCTCCGGTGCTCTTGCTCCATTCAGATCACGACAAAACAAACCAATCAAAGTAAAGGCATATTAATACATTCAATAGCTAGTCTATACACGTGATCAAGGAATCATGTAATAAAGTGACATCATATTTATGGGAAAGGGACATATTACTGTATTGATTAATTGAAAGAGAAACTTACAACCTGAGCCTTGATGTCGTAGGTCTCCTTTCGATGGATATTAGTTCTGACACACACACTTGCTCATGCATGAAGAAAATCAACCACTTATAATGACCTTGTTGTAGTCTCTTGGTGTTGTAGCATCAGTTCTCCATACAGGCTTCTAACAATTCTCCAATCAATCTATTGTTAGCTTTCTTATGCTTAACATTTTCCATGAACAATCTCCTCAATATATAGGAGAAGATATATTAGTTACTTGGATAGGGAATGATCCCAATATATCTGGAAGGTCAGTATTTTGCCAACCATTCAAAAGCCAACTCATCCTTCTAGAAGATTCCCTTCTAGAAGAATCGAGAACTTATCCATTTTCCTTCTTTAAGATCATGTTCGCACCCTAGCCTTGAATACAGTGCGAGAAGTTCGCACCCCAAATGAGAGTAGCCTGCGGGAATCAAGCATTACCGCAGGAGAGTATATATGCAGCCTGCGAACTATCTTTAAAATATGATTTTTGGAAACTGATAAGTGTAACCTTTCTCAGGAAAATGTTCCTATGGAAGATTTTGATATTTCATCATCATGACATTATCATAACATCATCACAAGGACCAAAATTGTGGATAACAGAATGCCCCCAAAAGTTTGAGAGTGGAATCAATGACAGTCGACGGACTTTGTAAGCTGCATGTGTGTGTCAAGAACGAAAAGTGCATCTAATCGGAAACCTGCAAACATCCAAGCATCAACAGAATATAATATGTATCCCTTCTGAGGTAGGCATTCCCATACTTAGATTAAAGATTGATGACATCATAAACAAAGATCATGGCCACCAATCATACACTATGGATCCATGTAGTCATAACATAGCATAGCCACCTGAATACACTGTGGATCTATGTGACAAATTTTTAGTCAGGACGACATTGCCACGAAACATACACAGTGGATCTATGTGTCACAAATAATACATACTCCATCGCAACCTAGATCACAAAGATAATATCCAGGGTCTTCAACCTTATCGCCCAAAGTACGAGTCTGACCACGTGATTACATGTGTCGAAGTCGAACATGGCAGAAACCACTTGATTACCGGTCATTGATGTAACCGTTAACAAGTGCGAGGGAAATCACCATTAATATTAATGACTCCCAAGGTACTAAAGTAAAATCTATCGACTGCGAATAAATGAGCTGATGTCGAACAATCGACAGAATCTTTCGATCAGGGGTCAATGATGTAAACCCACAGTCGGAAGCAAGGAATCTTTCCATTGAGGCATGCAAGCTCCAAGGTATTGAATGATTTCTAAGTCTTAATCCCGGATAATGTGTTGATGTCGAAGGAACAAGACTCGTCACAGGAGGGCCTTGATGTATCCCCCATCAGTGACACAAAATGAGTAACAGAGTTGGAAAGTGAAAGAGCACGTAACTATTGAACTTTGGACACAGGGAAGGCCGACACGAAAGGAATGAATAACTGCAGATGGCCGACTCAAGTAGAGGTTTCAGATAGACTTCTCTTGAACATATGAACGACATGACCAATGATTTGGCATCATTGACTCAAATAAGACACATGGAAAGACCTTGTTATCAAATTGAATGAGAGACAAATGGATTACCCAAATCGACTTCAGATGATGAATAAGGAGTGTCATGTTCAAGAGCGACTCTTACTGCCAATTAATGTAAAGATGAAACATATCCCTTTCCCAAATTTTCCCCCACCATCTCTGGCAAGTACCTCTTTATTTTTACGCAAGCTTGAAGAGGATCACATATGATTGTTGATATAATCTCATCTTTCGGACGAGTCCCTTGGAGTATTTTTAACGAACCCTAAGAAGGAGTGGTTCGGTCCCATCACGGGTCAGTCAATGTTTGTTTAACGAGTCCAGAGATAGAAAAATCGAAGGTTTTTCAGGATTATAGAGTTTGGAAAAACACTCAAAAGAGAACTCTCTCAGTGTATTTTTCGTACAATAGTCCAACGAGACCGAAAAAGGGTTAAACTATCGCTCGAAGGACGCATAACTTCAAATACTTTAACGAGTGTGAAAAGAGCAATATCACTCAGCAATCTTTTCATATTTAGGGAGTTGTGAAAAGAGCTTAAAGTCAACTCCAGGGGGGGTTCCTTTTTCGTGCAGCCACATCGAGCCCGGAAAAGGGATAAAACAACACTCGATCACGTTCTAGGTTTTTCGCCAGTGTAAGAACGGATAAAAGACACTCGAGAAAAATCATAGGAAACAAACAAAACACATCATATCGCAAAAGTTGTTTCGTCCATAATCATCTGCATTGGGTATCTGCAAGTCATTTTTCTCACTTTCATATTAGAAATTAGGATAAAAAGCGAAACAAACCCACTTTTAATATGGTAAAAAGTAAATAAAAAAAATTTACATTTCATTTTTACCATTTGTTTTACCCATTTACCAATTTAGTGAAAAAAATTCCATTTTACCTCCGATCTTCAACATCGATTTCCGGGAGCGTCAGGGCATCATTTCGTGAACCGTTTGGATCAAAGTGGTAAGTACTCCATCCTCTTGCTTTGCATGGTTCAATTTTATGATTTTAATGGTTAAAATTAAGTTTTTGGTCGAATTTTGAAACCCTACGCGCGTGAAAGGATTCTCGCAGGCTACCCATACGGGGCCTGCGAGAAGTCCTTATTCCCGCAGGCGGGATTAAGGTAGGGTGCGGGAAATCCGTACTGTGCATTATACATCACCTGCGAACGGCGCAGACTCAAAATGTTGTGTAATATTTTAGCCAATAAAACCCATTTTCTCATATTTCAGATTACTAATTATCTTTATATGGTTGCCATGCAGGTTAATAGCTATCGCTATGGTGCTCGAATGGAGGGAACGAGAGAACGAAGAAGACAATGCCGCTGCTGAAATTCATCCTCAAACCATCGTTGCTTTAAGAGATTGCGGTCTACTAAAGTATTTCCGCATACCGGGCATGAGAGCCCAGGTCCGATTGTTGGAACATTTAGTCCAGATGTGGGATCCGGATCAACAGGTTTTTAATGTTGGTATTCACACATTAACGATTGATATCGAGGATATCTACTTCGTGACCGGATTGTCAAGATGAGTTTCCTATGTTAGCTTGACTGGTAACCGTAGGGGCGGCATGAAAATGAGCGAGTATTGCAGGCAGTACTGTGTGCCTGAGGCTGAACACTGGTACGGGAAGGTGGCCATTTGGGGAGTGACGGATATCACTCTCCGTACCATACGCTTCACCATAGATCGGATGGCGGGAAGTGTTGCCCCACATATGTATCTACAGATCTATTTTCAGTATGCTCTAGAGTGTGTCGAGCCCCGGGTCTTCAACTGGGCTGACGCAGTGTTGTGTAGTCTCAAGAAACAACTAACCAAATGCAGGCGTGGCAATCTGAAGCAGTTTGGTTATGGATCGCTGCTAGTGTCCTTCTTCTACGAGAGGGTTCCAATATATAGGCTTCAGGCAGATTGGATTTTTCCGGGTCCTAGGGATCCACGGATGCTACGATGGTGCCAGCTTATGACCAGACATGTGACAGGACCCATCGTCTGGTATGACGATCGCTTCTTCGACTGGCTCCAAGGCCAGGTTTTGATGATAGAGGATTATGCATATGTTGGCTTGGATTTCCAAGGTGATCCTAACCTTGCCCTTCCTGAAGACGCACAATGGGGAAATATAGGTAAGAAGTACACCAACTTTTTAACTTTTTAGATGTTTTTGTATTTTCATCATATTAAATGTTTTTGGTTTTATGGGTTTATCCGAAGACTAACACCAAAAACTTGTTGATAACACAGATGTTGGGGCATATAGACCAGCTGGCAGTTCTCCTATCCAGCGTCGAGGAGAGGCAGCAGTTCCAGTCCCCCAGTATGCCGAGGACTACCTTACCGTGGAGAAAAACTTAGAGGGTTTGATGGCTGATGTTCCAGAGATGCCTCTGGAGGATATCCCACGACGCGATCAGCGTCACACTGTGGGAGTCTCTGTCTCTATGGGTCGTTTGTTCTGTAGGGTTGCTAGGACCTTAGCATGCTACCGTGAACATCATTAGTGATGTCACTTTTGTAGAAGCCAAGAGCTTCATTTTTGATTTTTTGGTCTTCGAACACATTTTGTAAAAACAAACTTTGATTGTTATATATATACATGGGTTCCACCAGCTTACTTTACAATTGTGTACATTTTAATGTGTTTGATTTTATAAGTGATTTAAATGCCTGTCCAATACATAATTAGCTAAAGCATCTGTCAATGTATTAAGACTTCTCGGAATGTGTTGATATTCTATGTAATCAAAATGTCTTTCCAAGAGGCGAATCTGCAAGTATACCCTTAATAAAGTAGGACTTCGAATAGAATATATATTATTGAGCTGTAGTACTACCAACTGTGAGTCAAGTCGAACAACCAAATGACGAATTCCTAGAGAGATAGAATCAACCAATAATTCGACCACGGCGCTATACTCTGCAATGTTGTTGGTTGCTCGGCCAAGACATATCCCTCGTAGAGAGATGAGTTCATTTGTTGGGGCATAGATTTCCCAAGCGACGGAAGCTAGGTTTTGGGTACTACGGCTAGCACCATCAACGAAGCCAATATAAGGTAGCGAAAACTCTGACATCTGGCAAACAAACACAACATCACGTAAGGGTAGAGACCAGATAACGTCAAAAGCAAAACTAAAGTAACACACTCATGCAGTATGATACATAAAATACAAGTACTCATGCACAAATGACTCATGCATAGTACTTCTTTAAGTACAACCCATTTATGGGTTCACTCAAAGGTACACCATCATAATCAACTAGTTCATACACTCCTTTTTCTAAAACTCTGCTAACAATGTAAGGCCCATGCCACATTGGTTCAAATTTTCCAGCTTCTAGGACATCTTTATCTTGTTCATATAGAAGAATAAGATCTCCTTCAGAGAAGACACGAGGTTTGACATGCTTGTCGTACTGTGCCTTAACACGTTTTTTCTGGGCTTCTATTACAAGAGTAGCGTCACAGTGAGTCTCGTCTAATCGCATCAGATACAATAGACGTTCCTCTTCGGCAGAAGTATTAGGTAAAAGCTCTACAGCTAGCTTCAAAGATGGTATCTCACATTCTATTGGCAGAATGGCTTCCATGCCATAAACTAATCGAAAAGGAGTGAATCCCGTGGCAGACTTAACAGATGTCCAATATGCCCACAATGCCAAAAATAACATTGTGTGCCAGCTGGTTTTATGGATTCCTATCATCCGTCGAATCATAGTTATAAGAACCTTATTTATGGCTTTGAACTGGCCATTGGCCTGTGGATAATAGGGCGTCGAGCTATCATGACGAAGACCCAACTTCTCTGTAAGTTCAGACATCATATTATTTCTAAAATGACTATCGTGATCGGTAACGATAGCCTGAGGAACACCAAATCGAGTGATGACATGGTTGAAAAGGAATAAGGCTGCAGTCTTCCCAGTATTGTCGAATGTCGGCATCGCCTCGACCCACTTTGTGAAATAATCAACAACTACAATAATATAACCATGCCCCCCGGCCGAGTGAGGGTGACATCGAATTAACTCAGCGAAAACTAGAGATTTATTTGATGTGGCACGATCGAATTCCAAATCAAACTCCTGGAGAATAATAATCCACTTGGAGTACTTTCCCCCTAGCAATTGACGGGTCAATATGTGTTGCATGGGGTTGCAGTGTGAAATCACTGTAGTCTTCCTTGAGAGAATATAATGACGAAATCGTTGAACTTCTTGGACAGCAGCCAAGGCCAGCTTCTCAACATGTTGGTACTTGATTTCCATGGAAGATAAACTTCTACTCAAATAATAGATAACATGTTCATCGTGGTTATCATCCTCTTGAATGAGGACCATGCCGATGGTATACTCGGACGCAGCTAGATAAAGAAAGTAATCTCGACTATAATCCGGAGGAAAAAGAAGAGGAGCTTTGGTAAGGAATAATTTTAAAGCCTCGAAAGCGTTGTTAGCAACTTTATCCCAGACGAACTCTGAATCTTTCTTTAGAAGACGTGTGAAACCACAAGTAATCTCGGCGTAATTCGGGATGAAACGACGAAGAAAGTTTGCTTTCCCCTGCAAACTTTGTAACTGACACAAATAAGAAGGAGGAGGGAGATTAAGAATCACCTCGACCTTGATAGGATCCACCCATATCCCATGGCGTGAAACAATGAGACCGAGGAGACGACCGGATTCTACGCAAAAGACACATTTATGAGGATTCAGGTGAATGCGATAGAACCAGCAACGAATGAAAATCGCTTGGATATGTGTAGGGTGATCGACTCGACGTAAAGAGTGAGCCGACAAATCGTCCAAATAGGGTTGAACAATATGCTTAATATAGTGAAATGCATAAGACATAGCACGTTGGAACGTAGCACCTGCGTTCTTTAAACCGAAAGGGAGTTTCCTGTAGGCGAAAGTACCCCAAGGAAAAATAAAATTCGTTTTATGTTGGTCCTCAGGAGCGATATTGATTTGATTATAACTGGAAAATCCATCCATGAGAGAAAAGATTTCACTACCGGCACAGTCATCGACGATATGGTCGACGAAAGGGGTTGGAAAATTGTCCTTTGGACAAGCTTGTTGATATCCCGATAATCAACACAAACGCGTATACTACCACCCTTTTTATCAATCGGTACAGGGTTAGAAACCCACTCTGTCAATGCCACAGGATAAATGAAACTGGCTTTAAGAAGTTTTTCAACTTTTAGTTTAATGGCTGCCGCTCTACGTGGATGGACGGGATGGAGGCGCTGCCGGACTGGTTTAGCTCCGGGGTATGTCTTAATCTCATGAACAACGATAGCAGGGTCAATACCCAACATCTCTTCGTAACTCCATGCAAAGATGTCACGAAATTCTTTGAACAATGAAGTATAAGTGACAATTTCTTCAGGAGAACACGACTCTCCAATATGAACGTTCTCAACGATCCCAGGTTTCACGGAAATATCTATGGGTATTGTGGGTGAAATGTTACTGAGGTTACCTTCCGCAAACACATCACGTGTAGATCCGGGAATGGTCATGGTGACCACAACGGTCGACGGAGCCGAGATCCGTTGGTAATTCTCAATAGTATGTTGTTCCCGAAACAAGATGGAACGATGATGCCCATCATCATAAGGGGTATCAGCCATGACGGACATGATCATCTCGTCAAAGGTAAAGATAACGTGAAAAGGATCTGGAGACAACTCCTCGAAAGAAGAGGTAGAAGGTGATGCCGATTGAATGGCTTGATAAGCGGACTCAACCGGACTTAACGACATAACGTTGCCGAAACGAGCATGATCTCCAGGATCAGGGACTATCAAAGGGTCAATAGACACAGGAAGTTCATGAGGCATAGTAGAGATCATATTAATGGAAGCAACTGATGGGCTTGGAATATTGGGTGGTGGTGGTATGGGGAAAGTACCCATTAATGACGAGTCTTTTAAAAGACCGACACCAACATTCTCATAACTCGGGGGGGTGTTTGCTATGAACGGTACGTTTCCCGTGCAAGTATCGGCATTGAAAAAGGCAAGTTGATTGACAGTAAACACTTTTCCTTGATGAGGAAATCGTAAGACATGGAAAAGAGTTGACACGACAACACACATAGAATTGACCCATCTTCGACCAAGTAGAAGATTGTAATCGAGGGGAGTATCAAAAACTTCCACTTCCACCTGGACGGTCTTACCTTCCAAAGTGATAGGCAACGCAGGTAGAACACCATAAGGTTTAAAACCAGATCCATTGAAGGCTCACAAAAGTATTTTGTGATTCATTCAACAGGGGAGAGCCAATGGTTTTCCAGCAAGAAAAAGACATTACGCACGTAGAGGCACCCTCATCAACGACAGTCCAACAAATATTCTTGTCGGAGATCACAACTTGGATTTGAAACGCAAGCTGTGAGGGAAACCTTGGAATATGATCATCCAAGTGAAAGAATATCAGCTTCTCATCTGTTGGATCAATACCACCTATAGATTTCAACAGCACCCTACGTTGTGCAGGAAAAGACTGAAGAACTTCTAGGGCAGACATCGCTGAAGGTGCTTGGGCCAGATCTTCGAAAATACTATAGTTTTGGGCTGCCCGAGCATGAGGATTGAATGTCGATTTCTTCATGACACCTTTCGGGGGTGGTCTGATAAATGTATCAAGGTTTGGTCGTTCAAGATGAAGAGGACCATTCGTCGATGGATTCAGTAGAGAGGGTTGTACCAAATCAGGAGGTAAGTCATCAACCTTCTCCTTAGAAGGAGTATAGTCTTTAGCTCTAGTGGCGAGTGCAACATTGTTTTTCTTGGAATCACCGGTGCACATCAAAACAAAAGAAGATGTCGAAGTAGAAGGTTGGTCGTGAATGACCAACGAAGCATGTTGTTGAGACGGGAAGGGTTGAGACAAGACTGCCGGCGTAGAGGGTTTGGGTGTTCCTTGAAGGAACTTGTTAACCTCGGCACGTCTTGGACAATCCTTCGTGTAGTGATCGTCACCACATATAAGGCAAGGGTAGCATGGTTTGCGCTTATCCCGGTCATCGACAGGAGGAGATTTGGTTTGCTCATTTGGATTATTGTTTTTACCCTCCTTATTCTTGCCTCTCCCTTTTCTAGACTTGTTTTTACCGTCCGGCGTAGTTTGAGCAGCGTTCACTTCAGAAGTTTTACCGGCGGGAGGAGCAGGAGATAGAGCACTTTGTAAATTAGAAGAATTGGATTTTGGGGTTGTAGTTGAAACGAAATGTGAGTGGCTGTGAGCGGAGCCAATCACACCATCAGCTGCATGCGAGGCAGCCGGAGCAGTGGAAGTAGTAGAAGTACCAGGACGAGGCAAATCAGGTAGTAAATCATACAATGTTCCCGTTTGCGAATAAACGAGATCAAGATACTGAGCACGACTAATAGCCTGCTCTTCGGTGACAACACCGCCCATAGCAATGTCTTTACCAATTTTGTTTACAAAAGACTTAGTAAACCACTCTGCCAGTAATTGATCAGGAAGCTCAAGTTTAATGAGACGTCTCCTCCATCGCCACTCATGAATATGATCGGATATATGAGTGTCCGAGATTTGTTTGAAGGAGGTTAAAATCTAGGTTCCGGTATCATATCGAATCGGTAACTGGTAGTGCGTAAGAAAGGCCATTGCAAGGGTGTTGAAATCGGCAAAGAAACCTCGCGGCAATTCAATGTACCACTTCGTAGCAGCACCCGTAAGAGTCCGTTGAAAAAGAAGCAATCTAATGGAGTCGTCCATCAACGAGTTGGACGAACACCACAAATGGAAAGTCATGACATGATTATTAGGGTCCTCTCCCACCTTCCCATCGAATTTGGGAATGTTCGATGGAAGCTTTGCAGGAATAGCAGGCCATTGGGGAGAGTGACAAATAGGATCATTGAGAGTCTTGGACAAATCTGGCAGATCCAGAGTAGCAAGAAAAGGAAATTGCCGATTCACTTGACGATACTGGTGACTTTGGGGCGAAATCCCTGTCGGTAAACCAGTGGGACTGTATGCAGTTTTCCCCCAGAGGGAAGATCCTGGTTGGTTTGGTGGAGGTTGAATGGGATAGTAACCCCAAGGATTCTGACCTTGTGCCTGAGTAGTGGCTTGAGGTTGAGAAGTCTGACCTGCACCCCAAATAGGATTGGTCACACCTGGATACGGTTGGCCTGTAGTAGGGACAACTTGTTGCCCCCCATCATTTTGAGGAAAATGTTGCATAAGTTGATTCCAATACTGGGCCAACGCAGGAGGTATGTTTTGTCCCAAAGGTGAAGTTGGTCCCCCTATCAAAGGGACAGTTCCACCCGGAAGTTGTGTACCAATAGTGGGTTGGTTAGTACCTGCGTTAAGTCTGGGCAAAGGAAAAGGAAACGTACTACCCTGTCCACCAACAGGATGGTTCAATTTTTGTGCAAAAGTTGTGACAATGCCACCAGGATTAGGATTGCTAGAAGGAAAAAATTGAGGAGGAAGTGTCGGGATGAAACCAGGAATAGGATGTCCAGGAAACTGAGGACCACCTGGGGAAACAGCTGGAGTTTGTGGAGGTGTTGAATGAGGAACATTCAACGATGGATTCAAAGAATGGTAACCAGGGGGTAAATTCGGATTAGCCTCAGGAGTTCTCTAGGTATTAATAGGGGAAAGAGTAGTTTTCGGAATCTCGGTTTGGACACTCGTAGTATTTTCAAGATGGGCCATCTCGGGAGGAAGAACAAAACGATATGCGGTAGGCTCTGGTGCAGTCTCTGGTTTAGGACACACAGGAGGGTTGACGAGTTCGTAAACAGGGGATTCAGTACCAAACAAAACTCGTCATAAATCACTTGACCCAAAGGGATCTTGGCCCACTACACCATGAGAAGGCCCAACAATTGATTCAGAAGATACAGCAAGAGTTTCTCCAGAAAGATGAAATCGTCCTGAAGGTCGGTTACCACGACGAAGGCGATAATCCTCTATAGTATTGTGAATTCGAAATTTAGCAAGAGGATCAGTGGGTTCTACTTGTGGAAGTGGTGTAAAGACTTCTGGGACGTCACTTATGTCCACCTGAGGTAGAGTAACAAGGTGAATTTCACCCGGACGAGGAGAGTCCTCAGGGGTACCCGCAGGTGTTGCCGTATGCAAAGGTTCTGAAGCTTCCGGATGATCCGGAGACAAACCTTGCATCCTACGTGAACGTCGCGGCAGATCAATTGTAAATAAAAATCAAATCCTCAACGAAAATCCTAGGGTCAACTTCGAGAAAAGAACAACACACCCTAGCAAACAAAATTTAGAAGCAAACACCAAGCAAACAATTCCTTCCAATATCGAAGCCACTAGTTGGTGATGAAATCCAA
>JZKD02S0180263.1:956633-973450 GCA_000966675.3 Picea glauca
ATGGGTGTTGTATATGCATGTGCATTTTCCTTCATGTCCAAATACCTTTATCAATCTTGCGGTCCAAAACCCATGACTAGGGTTGACATCAATGACAACAATCAATCTTCAAACATTTGATATATTAGATTGTGATCCACAGATTATTCTATATATGCGAGATCATATTTACATCAATTTACATTATATCCCTATATATTTATATTTATTTATATATCAAGAAGAATATGATCCAGGGTTGAGTAATTCATAGTGAATTAGAGTTTGTGTGTAGGGTTTCAATATGTTCATATATTTTTTAAAGTAATAACTAACTATAAAACATTAAAAACCAAAGTATAATATTTTCAATCATTATTACAAATTTCAATAATATTTCTAAATAATTAGTAAGATGAATATTAAAACCTTCTCTCACTTACTATTTTTAACAATATTTTGATTACTTAAAGACTTCAAATTAGCATATGTATTATGTATCATATAAATATATAAGATTACTATTTAATGAGTCTAATATTACAAAAGTAGGAAGGTTTTGGTTAACCATCCATTTTCAATTTTTTTTAAACTTAAAATAACACTAAGTACATTGGGATTGAATATATTATTGAGATAATAGTTCAATATGAATAATATGAAAGGCTTTTTAAGACATATAATTATTCTTTCATTTGTTCAAGATATACAATTACACATTAATTGGTTATCAAAATGAAAAATGTTTCAAAATTCAAAAGGTTTGGGTTTGTTCTATTGATATGTTCCAATCATGGAAACTAAAAGAAAATGGAATATCAAGCATTGAATATGTCCATTGATTTCAATAATGATATAAAACAAAACAACATGGCATATTGATTTAAGTCATTCCACAAAACAATAGGTGATGAGATTAAAAACAAATATTTAGATAAATAAGGGAGTTGAAATGATTTGCAATGGTACAACACAAAACAATATGGTACATTTATTTTAGAGATGGTAGAATGAAAAATGATTTAAAGAAATTATTTTCTATTATTTTCTATGATTTAAAGCTATTATTTGCATTGATTTTAGTGATTACACATTGATAAATGATTTAGAGAAATTGGTTGCATTAATTTCAATGATGACAAAATGCAAAACTATATGCATTGATTTAAGTGATGATACAATGAAAAATGATTGAGCATAACATAACATAACATAATAGGGTGCATTCATTTTAGTGATAATGATATAACATAAAATAATATGGTGCATTGATTTAAGTGATGATGACATAACACACACAAAAAAAAACTTATTGATTTAAGTGGTATTACAAAAATAATTTAGAGAAACAAGGGAGTTGAAATGCGATATAACAAAAAACAATAGGGTGCATTTATTTTAGAGATGGTACAATGAAAAATGATTTAGAGAAATTAGTTGTTATGATTTCAATAATGACATAATGAAAAATAATGAAATGCACTGATTTTAGTGGTGAGACAAAGATAGATGATTTAGAGCAATTAGTTACATTGATTTCAACAATGACATAATGAAAATAAATGAAATGCATTGATTTTAGTGGTGAGGCAATGATAGATGGTTTAGAACAATTAGTTACATTGATTTAAATAATGACATAATATAAAACAACATGCATTGATTTAAGTGATGATACAATGAAAAATGATTTAGCATAATCAAGTAGTTGTGTTCATTTTAATTGATTTCAACGATGATACTATGAAAAATGAAGAAATAATGCAATGAAAACCAATTTCAAAAAAAATATTATAAGTTGAAGTCTTATACTTTGTTTGGTTAGGTGTGATTTATCTATTAGTATTTGCACATTAAAACCATTAAAATATTAGGATATATAAATGTGAAAAGCTAGGGTCGTCTAGGGGTGAGTGCACAAAGTTGGTGGACGATAAAGTGGAAATGGGGTGAGCATGAATGTACACTCACATGGATGCATGCACATTTTTAGGAACACACACGCGTTCTTTATGTGGCAGGTTAGAAAAACCTAAAAAATCCACTCAACAAGTCACGTAGGCACATTCCCAAGAACTCATGCACGTTCTCAAGAATGCACGTGCATTCCCGAGAAGCACGTGTACAAGAACGCGTGCGTGTTCCTAAAAAAAAATTCAAATAAAAATAGCACGTGTGTGTTTCTAAAGCATGCACACCATTATTAGGAACATGAATGTGTGCATGTTCCTATTTGTTATAACTCAAAATGCCACTTCTAGGAATCATTGATGTTGGCCTACTCATTCATACATCTGTCAACCCATTTTGATGGAGTTCTTCTCAAAAACCAACTTTTTGTATGGCATACACACCCTATTTCATATGAAGAGCACTACATATGGTAGCTACATACCGAAAATCCCATGTACATATGCTTGTTGCACCATTGAAAGCACGCATGTACTTTAAAAAGTGACAAAAAAATATAAAATCTACACTTTATGGCAGAGTTTATGGACTATATTAGGTTTTTCAACAATCTTACCTCTTGTAGACCTTATGGAAATGAATTAACCATTATTTTTTCATATAAAAAGGGACCTAGGGGGGTCATTTTGATATATCAAACTAGAGGCAAGAGAACGCTTCAAAATTTCTCCCTTGTGTTCCAAGCCTTGTGCTCTGAGTTTCATCCTCAGCATTCCCTTCCATCCATGCTCCTTATACCATCCATCCCTTTCCCTCATATTTCCTTGTCAGTGGTGAGGATAGTATTGGGAATATTGCACTTGGAGACAAAGTAGAGGAACCCAGGCAAGTTTTGTGGAGCGACGCCAGTAAAATTCAAGTTGTAATTTCCATTTTTGTTATTAATGAAAGATGAAGGTTCATGTCCCAGATCTTTATGTCTATGTGTTTTTGTTTATGAATATTTTCATGAATAACCAATTCTTTATATTATCTTGATAATTAAGCATATGTTGTCCTACATTGTTCTGTAGCATTGTTTCTAGCCCAACTTTGGGAGGAGGCCTACATTGTTGGAACGAACAACCATCAAAAGGGATCGACATCAGTCCTAAGAACTTAAGGTACACATTGTTATATTCCTTCTCTTCCCTTATTTATCGTAAGGTTGTGTTTGGTTTGGGATAGAATATAATATTTTCTATCTTTTAGGGTGTGAAGACTCTGACTAGTCTCTAGAACCATATTAGAGGGATTTTCCCCATAGTAGAATTGGCAACTCCACTAGCGAGTCTCTCTAGGGTCTTGTTGAGACATACTTGTTTAGGTTGAATTTTTTTTTTGTATGTTCTGAGTCATTTTGGATCTCTAGTCACCTTCCACATGTTTTCCAACCTCCCTGATCTAAGTGCTCTATATGAATATTTCTCTTTTTGATAATTTTCAGTGGTGTACGTAGCCTATTCTCTACCTACCCTGCATACATACGCATTCTACATTATATAGATCCCGCATACATATGCAACGTACATATGCAAGATGAATATGCACAATATGTGTGCTTGCCACTTTGAAGAGTTTTTCAAAATATTTGCTTTTCTTTCCAGAAACCTTTGGTTCCCCAAGCCTTGCTGAGTTCCATAGGCCTTTGTTGGTTGTGGTTTGGTTAGGTTCAAGGCTCATATTGTTTATGAAATAACAAAAAAAAAACCTCTTGTATAACATTTTGGCTTATTTTTAGCTTGAATCGTGTATTCTGCAGTTTCTTTTAGCATCTTTGTTAAGTTTTTCTTTGATTGAAAGGAAAAAAAACATTATTTTTATGTTAGTTAGGTCTTTTTCTTTCTTTGCATTGTTATTTGAAAAAGAAAAATAAATTAGCATAGGCTTGTGTTTTCTTATCATATTGAAATCATTTCAAAAGAGAAAATAAGAAATAAAATCCTTTCAATTTCTCTTTTGTTTCACTCGAAAGTTGCATTGTGCATTTTGCATGGAAAGGATAAAATATTGCATCTTTAGGTTTGAAGGATTGTTCATGTATTTTATTTCTTGAATTTTTTTTTATTTGAAGGATTAATGTAATTTTTTTTTTTCCAGTGTTCTTATAAGTTTCATTTTTGAAAGATTCTCAAACAACATCATTTTCACCTCCATACCCTTTGAGTAAAAACAACCACTAAAATGAACTCTTAATTTAAAATCAATTAGACCTTTTCGTTTGTAGGGTACACCAACTAGACTAGGCTTTAAGGCCTTGGATTAGTTATGGAGAAGAAACTCTCCAAGGACACTTAACAAACATAAGATTCTAAGTTAGGGAGTGTTAAAGTATTTTTCTGTAAAATTTACTCACGAGCCCCCTCTTACATAGGGGATAAACACAAGGACACATGAGGAAAGGCAAAGGATATAGCCCCTCAAAAGTTGAACCAAGCCTAGTGGGGATCATATTTGAGGGTCATTCTTGGGATTTTGCTGACTGCATCTCACTATGGAGCTTCGTGGACCTCGAATTAATTTTGGATCCTCAGTTGTCTTCTGGACCATTTTATTTCGATACCCTTGAAAGGCTTCAGACATATTTATCTTGCTCATATGATCTTCCTAACTGTCAAATGTACTCCCCTAATGACTGACTGCGAGATGGAAATTTAGTTGTATTTTTATATGTACTTACACAGGTGACTATGGGGGCATACCATGGTACCTAGGACTGATGTTACACCACACTTCACAGAGTATACCTGAAGGGTGTTTCTGTGTTCGAGTTACACTTGCATCAACAATTTTCTCTAGTTTTGGTTGGGGTAATTGTTCTGTAAATGTGGATGATGAACCTACACAGATAATATCTATATAGCACGAATACATACAGAGTTTGCAGAGAAATGAGAAAAGAGAGAAAGAAGAGAGAAATAATGAAATAATTTTATTAACCAAATGGATGAATAATAATTTAGACATGATATACTCTTTATAACTCAACTAATGTGCACAGGAGGAGAAGCCTATGTGCCATAGTGGTGGCCTAAAGTGATTTGGACACACACCGACAGTTACAGGAGTAAACTGCCATGTAGTATGAGTTAACTAGTCTCTTAGTCTTCAATTAATTGACTAAAACAAAGTGAAGTGAGGTGGATATCAGGGAAACATGAGTTATGCACTAGTTTGGTGATAATCCCAAGGACAATGTGAATTACTTGGTGATGATCCCAATGTTTCATGGTGATGAAATCAACATGGAATCTATATTCTACTCAACTGATCAAACTGAAGTGTGAACTGAAGATAATATTCTCCTAGAATGTCAAAAAAGGAATATTCTCCCTAAACTATAGAATAATGAACAATGACTAATAAACATAGGAAAAAACTTAGGAAAAATAAACCCTATGTGTGTGTGAAGTATCTCCAGCACCCCCCCTGAACATCACTATGGTGAAAATAAAGAATGGGTCCCAACAACGAGGCCATGTTAGGTACCCAAATACAAAAGATACATTGAACTAAATGAGGAAAGTCGGAAAACCTCATGGGAAAATACCCCCCCTCAAAGTACAATGTATGTAAAAAATAGCTGAATGTTGCTAGGAAACCATGTCCTTCACTCTAAGACGACTGTGTAGAGAATGAAACTTCTTCTTAGTGAAGGTCTCAGTGAAGATGTTTGCAGTCTATTCTACTAAAGGATAGAATTGTAGGTCAATGATCCCCTCATGTACTAAGTCCTATATGTAGTACATGTGGATATCTATGTGCTTCATCTACTGCCTATGAACTGGATCTTTACAAAACTTCAGACTGTTCTGGTTGTCACACCAGATGATGATCGCCCGATGAAATTGAATTCCCAACTTGGTGAGAAACTATTGTAGCCACATAGCTTGAATGGTTATGTTAACTACCCCTTTGTACTCTGCCTCGGCTAAATATAGAGCAATATAATATTGCTTTTTGCTCGACCAATAGATGGGCCTGGAACCTAGACTGAGTGAGTAACCATATGTGGACTTGCGATCAATACAATCTCCAACCTAGTTAGAATCAGTGACCTCGATAAGGTCCAATGTAGAGTCTACTACATAGTGAATCCTGAAGTTGATGGCTCCCTATACGTATCAAAGGATATTATTTTCATCCTTCCAATGTAGCTCATGCAACTCTTGCATGAACCTGGATACTGGTCCAACTGCATAGGAGAGGTATGGTTTGGAGTGTGTGATATACAACAAGCTCTCCACTAGTTGTCTATATAGAGTGTTTTCCACTAATGGAGTGTCCCTACCATCCTCAAGTGTGACTCCAAATAGGAAAGGAGTCAGGGCATACTTGCAGTCTCTCATTTGAAATCTCTCAAGGAGATCTCGTGCATACTTGGCCTAATAAATTTTGATTCCTGATGCATCATGACTAATCTTAAGTCGAGGGAAGAAATGTAGCAGACCCATGTCCTTCATCAAGAACTAGTAATGTAGAATCCTCTTGACTGCAACAATATCTGAAGTTGTGCAACCAGTGATAAACAAATCATCAACATACATAAATAGGAGTAGAAGTAAATCAACCATCCTGAGCATGTAAACATTTAGGTCTGACTTCCAAAATAAAAATTTATGTGACAACATGTATAATTCCATATTGGCATACCATGCCCTTGGGCCTGCTTGAGGCCATAAAGAGACTTATTCAGTTGACAGACCAAACATGAATCCTGCATGAAGCATTGGGGCTTCTCCATGTAGATATCCTCAGGCAGATCTCCGTGAAGAAATGAATTCTTCACATTCATTTGATGGACTTCCCATCCCTTGGCTACCACAATGGAAAGTGAAAAAAGTATGGAATCCATATTCGCTACTTCAGAAAAGGTCTCGTCATAGTCAATATTGTGCACATGCTTAAATACTTTGGAAACTATCTTGGATTTGTATTTGCTAACCTATCCATCTATTGCACTCTTGGTCCTGTAGACCGATCTTCACCTGACAAGTTTCCTTCTTGTAGGAAGGGGAACCAGATCCCAAGTCTGGTTCTCAAGGAGGGAGTTGTGCTCCTACTGCATGGCAGATTCCCAAAAGGGATTTCCAGAAACCTCTCCATAGGATTGCGGATATGAATATTGAAACAATAAAATATTCATGGGTGGCATCGGTTAAGTGGCAGTGAGTGCAAGAGGAGGCTCCTCGAAATAATATCGAGTCCTCTTAGTATCATATGGATCCCCAACAAGATCTCATGTATCCTAAAGAGTAGTCTTGGCCCACTTGGGCCTCTGCTATGGATCTGCATATCCATCTACATGAAATGAATCAACATCTTACTGTACTAACTTGGTATATGAATCATATGATCCCTTTGAATCAAAACTCTCATATGAAGAATATTTGGCATGTGCATAATAATCATCTCTAACAGGTGGAAGAACATAAGTGTCTACATGAGGCTACTAAGGTACATGTGAGATACTTTCCTTGAATTGGAAACTACTCTCAATGATGATTCGGGTCACTCTGAAGAGAGATAAGTGAGTTTGGATCCTTTCACATTGTTAGGGTATCCAACAAAGATACCATATGTTCTTCATTTATAAAGTTCCTTCCTCTTCTAAAAGGGAATCCTAGTCCATGCACAAGAAAATAATATATGAAAGTGGGTCACTTGTAGTTTGAGGCCGCTCTAGGCCTCGTAGGGGGTCTTATCCTTGAAAGATCTATGGGGAGATATGTTTTGGATTTAGGTTGCACAATTAAGTTCTTCATCCCATAATATTTGTGGAAGTGACTTTGCATGCAACATGCAAGATTCCATCTCTTTCAGAGATCTATTTTTCCACTTAGCAACTTCATTTTACTATGGAGTATAGGGAACCGTGTGTGGAAACTAAATCTTGGCCTCAATACAAATATTATGTATCTCATGGTTGACATACTCCCACCAATTATCTATTTGGATGGATTTGATATTCTTTCCTAACTATGTTTCAACAAGGGATTTGAAATCTTTGAGGTGTTGAAATACCTATGATTTTTTCCTGAGAAAGAAATTCCATGTGAAGAGTAAGAAATCATCAACAAAAATGAGCCTGTACCTTTCTTTATTGATTGATGGATGCATAAAAGGGACCATGATATCACTATGGATCAGATCTAAAGGAAAGGAAGCTTTCTGAGTCTTTCCTTTGTCAAATTTCTCTTGATGGTGTTTTCCAAGAACACATCCCTCACAAATTCTTTTGGAGAAGTGGATGTCAGGTAGACCATCAACCATTCCCTTATTTCTAAGTTGTTTCATATATATGAAATTTAAATGCCCGAACATTTCTTTCCATATCATACTGCTTTCATCAGCATGGGTAAGTAGTAATTCGAAATCTGGTTCAATAAATTCAAAAACTTAGTAGAGTCTGGATTGATGATTTACCTCACCGATAAAAACCTTGGAATTGGTTTTCATGTCATAGATATCCACAACATCAGGTGTGAATAAAACTCTCTTTCTGGTGCCATAGTTTTTCTTCTTATACACGGAGATAAGATTGTTAGAATGTTTGGGAACGTGTAGCACATTCTCAAAGCTTTCATTTGTGAGTTCAAGTATTCCTCTTCCAGTGACCTCAACCTAAGAATTGTCCTCCATCATAATAGAAGGAAATTTTCATGCATCCAATGAAGAGTGGACTTTTTTTTCAGTTACCATGTGGTGTGATGCTCCTGGATCTACAATCCAAGAATTGGAAGAGGAGTTGATGGAAATCAAAGCATGGATAGAATTGTGTTTCTTGGGATTTTGATCTTCTAGCTTCTTGTTATTGGTAGCCTTAGGGATGCGATCTCCAAGGTTGTTTTGTTGAAGTATTTGGGCCATTTAATCTATCTATTTCTGTATACATGCAGATTCTGGATGGAATCCTTTATGGAAATAAGTGCATTTCTCTTCCCTTTCCACCTTTGGATCCAGAGGCATCGTTGAAGGGTTTTGAGTACCCTTCCTTCTTTGGATTTGCATGTGCTTTCCTTTTGTATTTATCTTTAGATTTTGGATTTGGATGATTAATACCATCTTGCAAAGAAAGTGCATGCACATTTGGGCCTTTTATTTTTCCCATGATTATGAGTTTTTTCTGCACTTCTATCATAGACTTGATAAAGACCTCAAGAGAAGGTGTTTTCCAGGTGTCTTCAGAGCGAGACTCATTGAATGAAATGAAACACTGATTATTTTGGACCAAGTTTGGAGAGAATGGTAAGAACCATTTGTTTCTCCTCCTTAGATTTATCAATCACACAAGCCTTCATTTGCGACAACAAATCCTTATATTTGGTAAATAAATATTGGAGATTGTCGAAGGTTTTTGGATCCAAAGTGAGAAATTCCACCTCGAGCATGTGTTCTCTCATTTCATCCTATTTTCAAAAAATACCTTCCATGGTGGTCTAGGATTCATTGGGGGGTTTACAAGAGGATATGTGAATGACGAGTTTAGGATAAATGACACTGAAAATAGTTCCAAATGCTTCATCCATTTGATTCAAATACTTGGATTTTTCTGTGGATGACGTGGGTTCGGTCTCTATGTCCATGGTTAAACTATATAATCCTCTCTTTAGAAGATGCACTATCATCTTCTCCTTTTATGCAAAGAAATTTTTTAGTGTAAGAATTAATTTTTTTGGAAATTCCATTTTTCCTACTGTCTTCAATCTTTGGTACCTGCAAAAGGAATATAGTGTGTCGTTTTCCTAGCAATCTTTCATCTCTGCTACCATGTAAATTTGGATGAACTTTCATAGACAATATCTAGCTAGAAAAAGTACATACACAATTTGTAGAGAAATGAGAAGAAAGAGAAACAAGAGAGAAAGAATGGAAGAATCGTATTAACCAAATGAATAAACAATAATTTACACATGATATAATCTATATAAATCAACGTGCACTGGAGGAGAAGCCAATGCACCATAGTGGTGCTATAGAGTGATATGGACACACACCGGAAGTTACGGGAGTAAACTGCTACCTAGTCTGAGTTAACTAGTCTCCCAGTATCTAGTTAAGTGACTGAAAGAGAGTGATGTGAGGAGGAGATAAGGGAATCATGAGTAATGTGGTATTTTGGTGATAATACCAAGGACAATGTGCATTATCTAGTGATGATCCCAATGTTGCATGGCTACGAAACCAATGTCGCATATACACTTCGATCAACTGATAAAACTAAAGTGTGAACTGAAGACAATGTTCTCCTAGAATGTAGGAAAAGGAATATTCACCCTAAACTATAGGAGATTGAATAATGACTAATAAACATAGGGAAAACCATAGGAAAAATAAATCATGGGTGTGTATGAAGTATCTCCAACATTTTCTTCCTACCTTTTCCTTGATTTATCTTTAGGGAACTTTTAGTGGTGTGCTATGTGCTCCTTACTTTTCCATAGCGAGTTAGTTAGTCATTTCTTTGATATCTAACCTAAGGTGGTAGGCCACCCACTACAACGTTCATGATGACTTTTGGGTATTCCTCTTAGAAATATGGAGATGACTCCTTATATGCATTTATTTTTGTACCACTGATTTACTAGAGTCAATGTGTCATACTTTTACAGACTTGAATGATCCTTCTAAGGAAGAACCTATGCATAGGATATCCACGACCAAAGTTTATGACGATACCAACCAAGGAACCTCATCGCAAGGGGATTCTTGTGCTTTAATTTCATTATAAATGTTGGTGTCCCTTTGATGGCCACTTTGAACATTCCTGGGTTGAATGTGGGACTAACGGTTTAGTTGGGTACCATTCCAGTTGTACCTATTGTTCTTGACGCTTCTCAGTTAAGCACCTTATGTCTTGGGAATCATGTTGATGTTCCTTCATCAACAAAGTCTTCTCCTCCTCCTTCATTATCTGGTGAATGTATAGCTACTAGTAATCAAAAGTCTAAGTGAAATAGAAAGAGGAAGAATAGGAAGAAGAAATCCCCAACCTCTGCAAGTCATATTGGGGATAGATCATCAACCTATGCAAGTCATGTTGAAGACCAACACCCAACCTCTACAAGTCATGCTGGGGATAAAAGTCTAGTTATTGTTGTTCATACTAGCGATAGGTATGTAGCCTTTGTGAGTCGTGTTATTGACCAATCACCAACCTATGAAAATCATGTTGGAGATGTGCAACCAACCAATGTAGGTCATGTTGGGGGAATGAAACTAGTCCCTACAAGTCATAATGGAATTCAACAACCAACCTTTTCTAGTTATGTTGGATAGTTGTCAACAACCTCTATGAGTCATGTTGAGGACAAGAAACCATTCACTTATATTCATGTTGGGGGAATTGATTTTGTTGAGAAACCTAGATAGATGGGATGGAATCATAAGTTCCATTGTAAGACTTGCAAGGGAAATAAACTTACTCATATGTGCCCTAGAATTCTAGAGGAAAAAATATTGTGGTCCATGTGTGGAAGATTTTCTAATTATAAGTCTTCTTTGGTTTCCTCATAATCTGTTCATCCTTTGGTCGATGAAGTTTCCGCGCCAATGCAATCTACAACCAATCTCATTCCTATTTTGGGTGGTGATGTGCCTTCAGAGCATGTTGTCTTTCAGCTTATTCATCCACTGGTTGAGGAAGCAATCGTGTTGATGCAATCTTCGGTTGATCCCACTCTTCTCTTGGAGAGTGTCAAGTCTACCAAAGTGGTCACGTCGATGCAATCTTCAGTTGATCCCACTCTTCTCTTGGAGAGTATCGATTAAGTGGTCATGCCAATACAATATTTGGTAGATCCCATTCTTTTGATGGGGAGTCATGTGTCTACTAACTATGTTCTTAGTATTTCCAATTTAGTACTTTCAGAACAAGGGGGAAATCCGCTCACTTTGAGCACACCCCCTCCAAGTCCTAAGATGGTTTCCTTTGATTGGAATGACCTTTTTCAACCTATCCTTCCTTATTCTACACCCTTTCAAATAAGGGTTGAATTTAATTCAAAAAAAATTTACCGATGTATTATGGATGAAGGATCCTCCACAAGTATTTTATCTTCCTTGGCTTGCAAAGATTTGGGATCTCCCAAGCTTGTGTTTTCTTCACATGAGATATTGGCTTCTGATAGATGTCCTAGTGAATATTTTGGGATTCTTCCTTATTTTCCTATATCGTTAGGTGGGAATGCTATCCTTTTTGATGTTATGATGGTGCAAGGTCCATTATATTTTAATATGATTCTCGAGCATGATTATGTATATTCCATGAACATTGTGGTTTCTACGCTCTTTCGGGTGATGTGATTCCATCACAATAGTAGCATTGTCATTATAAACTAGTTGGCATCTGATAATAACCAACCTAATTCAACGTTAGTTTAGCCTACCCCTTTATATGTTCCTAGTATTTGTGTAGACTCTACCCCGCCACAGGTAAATTATGTGGTGTATTATCATCGATGTTCAATTTATCCTAAGCAGGAACCTTTTCAATCATGTTTTCCTTTTTGAGACTTGGTATCAATAATTGATCCATTGGTTTATCCAATGGGGGTATGGGAGCCCTTTCTTACCCCTCTTGGTCCAAGTGATGTCTAGTTTCCTTTTGAATTTGATCTCACTATTTGTAGATCCTCAAGCTTTTGTGCTTGTGATTATTCACTAATAAAATCTTCTAGCCCTGACCAGAACCTCCATCGTCATATGGAATATGATCAATTTTCTTCTCCCTTTGGGACTCTCAATCCTCCTCGTTCGCGTTATTTCTCGGATATTTAGTTTCCTTCGGATGCGTCTATCCTTGAAGTGATGACTACAAACAATATACCATGGGAATACTTACATTGTGGTTTTTGTCTTCTTCCATTTTGGAAGACTTGCCAGGCTGAATATCTAAGAGACTCTTGGTCAGATCCTAGCAGTGGGTTGTACTTGAACTAGTACTATGCATGAGTCATAAGGTTGTGTGGTGCCTTGTACCATATTGTACAATCCAAGTTTATTGTTTTCAAGTTTTGTATTCAGTAGCACCTCTTATTTTTTGAAGTTTCTATCTATATTATATTTATTAACTTATTGGATGAGTGTTAATGGCCTTGTATACAGGATCCTGGAGACATTGTTTCTTTGACGTTTATTCATTGTATCGATTCGTTCTAACAGGTATTGACCTCGAAATGAGCATATCGGTTGTATTTTTACCTAGTTTCATTTTTTCATTATCCGTTTCCCGGTATATTTGGCCTTAGGATCGACCCCACCACAGTGTGACACAAAACCTTCTATGTTGCTTTAAAAGTGTTGTAATTAGGTGGTAGATCCTTTCCCTCTATGGATTCCCTAGGTATATCCTTGTCTTTCATTTTTTCATCCATGATGTGAGTTTCCTATAGGCTTGGGAGTCATTTTAGTCCCATGAGGAATTTGTGTTGAGGCCTCATTCTTCTTCATATTTTTCTGGCCTATACCTAAGGGAATCCCTAATATATTGCTTTGTTTTCTTTCAAGCTCACTTAAACTTTGAAAGAGACATCTAACATGAATCATTTATCCTTTCCGGTCTCGTTTATTTTACTTAATAAAAGGGTCCCCTCATGGAGTCTTCTTTAATCCCTTTTCGAAATCTGTAAAATTGAAAATATTTTCGAATGATATTGTTTCCCCTCATGCTCGTCAAAGTGAAATCTGAAGGAAAATCTGTCTGGTGATAGTTTGCCCCTTTTTGGTCTGGATGGTTATTTTTATGAAAAATGTATGCCCTGGAAGATACGATTCTCTAGGAGAGTATTTTTAGGTGTAAGTTTAATCCTTTTTCAGGCCTGAGGGACTAAATTTGAGAAAAAGAGACATTCTCCCTGGTTTTGGTTTATCTCTTTTTCAAGCCTTAGAGATTATTTTCAAGTCTTCTCTAATCCATTTTTAGACTTCCTAAAGAAGAAAAGATCATTAAGTGACCTTGTTCCTTTAACACATTAATTGGTTTATAAAGAATATCTATTTGGCATAATTTTAACCCTTTTTTTGGCCAATAGATTACCCAGGAAAAAGGTATTTCTCGTTGGGAGAGTTCTCCTAAGTTATGTTTTATACTTTTTCAGGATCAAGGGACTAAATTACGAAAAAGGATGTGACTCCATGGTTAATTTCTTTTCAAACTCATTAAAATTGAAAATATAACCGAGTGATCTTGTCTATGTCACACTCGTTAAAATGGTTTTGAAGAGACATCCTTTTGGTATACATTTAACCCTTTTCTAGACTGACTAGACTAAGCACGAATAAGGAATACTCTAGCCCTAGTAACTAGAAGAGTTATCCTTGGTATGATTTTATTCTTTTTCGGGCCCTAGATACTAACGTTACGAAAATATCACTCTTGAGTCTTCTTGTGGTGTTTTTTCAGACTCTCTAAAAGTTAAAAACTGTCGATCTTACCTTCTTTGGGCTCGTAAAACATTACATGGAAGGAGACTCGTTGTGTCACTCTATAATCACATCGCATGTATCATCCTTCCATATTTTTCCTAATGTCAGCTTCATGTTTCTATTACTAAATCGTTAGTGCATTTCCTTCGGTGCAATGCTTGTATCATTTTTTCCTTTGTGATCTAACACCTTGACCCATGGAGGAATTTTCTCGAGTTTCATTTTCCTGCACATGTCTCCTTGAACTGATCATCAATATGTTCCATGTTATTGAAACCAATTTTATTTCCCATGACACTCGTTCTTCATTTGTAATGTAGCATTATTTTATTATTTTTTAAGATCGTTAAATACATGAAAAAGACAAAAAATAAAATATTCCAAAAAGAGGGGACGGGGAAACATTCTCTTTTGTTGGAAACAATCTAGTTACCCTTGGAAAAATCACTTTCTTTCATTTGTTTTGCAAGCATTTGGATGTATGGCCTTAGCAAGCTATTCAAATTACATAGAGTTGTTTCCTCCTCCATTTGGTTACTCTTCCAAACAAATACAGAGTTTGTGGTGCCTCCTGTACCACAAACGTATGTCAATAACATGCTTCATGAGTCTTTTCATCTGTTTTTCTCTTTTCCAAGGGTAATTTTTTCAACATGAGTCAGCCATTATGAAATAAATATCTTGACCTTCATGAGTCAGCCATTATGAAATAAATATCTTGACCTTCATGAGTCAGCCATCACAGAAGTTTTGTCAAGTTCACATTAAAAATCAATGAGGTTATGTGCCTGATGATTGAGGTCCTCCAGTATTTCCACTACAGTATGTCGAATAACTTAGAGTAGTGAGTCTTACATTCCTATTATACTCCTACTTGAGTTTTGAATATCTTGAAGTTGTTAATTGAGTTATGAAGTTATAACCTCCATCCATATGCATTAATGACTCTTGAATATTTATATGATATTTTATATCATCTGATGATTTAGATATGTAGATCTGTTGTCTATTGTTCATGTCTACACTTTCTATTGGCATACACATTGGTCATGTAGCCATGATTACTATATATGACATGGATATGCAATGTACTTGATTTCCAACCATGCTTAGTTTGTGTCGAGCATGGGAATGTTTGCCTCATTGATTATTATTATCTTATTTCAAATGGCGTGCTCATGGATACTTGCTTGGGTTTACTCGAATCCAGTTCTTTCCCACTTTATTAAATATGTTGTAATTGATATCAACCACCAACTACTCTTTTGACCTCACACATTAGGGGTCATCTTTGATAACTCAAAATTCTATTTCTATGCATCCTTTATTGGCCTACTCATCCATGCATCTGCCAATCCATTTTGATGGATTTTTTCTCAAAAAAATACTTTTTGTATGGCATACATGCCCTATTTCATATGAATATCATGTACATATGCTACCTACATACCTGAAATCCTGCATACATATGCTTGTTGCACTACTGAAACCACTCATGTACTCTAAAATGTGACAAAAAAATATAAAACCCACGCTTTCCGATGGAGTTTATGGGCTATATTAGGTTTTGCAACCATCTTACCCACTGTATCCCTTCTGGAAACGAATTAACCATCATTATCTCATACAAAAAGGGCCCTAGGGGGTTAATTTGTATATATCAAACTAGAGGCAAGAGAACTCTATCGAATTTTTTGTCTTGTATTCCAAGCCTTCTTCATTTTACTCCTAGTTTCATCCTCAACATTCCCTTCCATCCATACTCCTTATACTATCCATCCATTTCCCTTATATTGTCTTGTTGGTGATGATGATAGTATTGGGAATAGTGCACTTGGAAACAAATTAGAGGAAATTGGGCGAGGCTCGTGGAGCGACGCCAACAAAATTCAGGTTGTAATTTCCAATTTTGTTATTAATAAAAGAGAAAGTTTCTTGTACCAGATATTTATGTCTATGTTTTTTTGTTTATGAATATTTTAATGAATAACTAACTCTTTATATTGTCTTGATAATTAAGAATATGTTGTCCTATATTGTTCTGTAGCATTTTTTTCATGATAGCTTTGAGAGGAGGCCTGCAGTATTGGAATGGACAACCATCGGAAGGGATCAAAATTAGCCATAAGGACTTAAGGTACACATTCTTATCTTACTTCTCTTCTCTTAATTATCATAAGGTTGTGTTTGGTTTGGGATATAATAGAATATTTTTTGTCTTTTACAGTGTCAAGGCTCTGCTTAGTCACTAGACCTAGATTAGGTGGATTTTCCCCATAGAACTATTAACATGAAATATCTATCTATCCCCCGCTCTCTCTCTCTCTCCCCCATAACCCCTCCCATATCTCTCTACCACCCTCTCCTTAACTCCATATCTTTGTCTCTCTCTCCAATCTCTCTCTCCCTCTCTCTCACTCATTGTCTATCCCCCTCTCTCCCTGCACCCTCTTCCCCTCACT
>JZKD02S0180263.1:1024610-1034803 GCA_000966675.3 Picea glauca
GTTCATCCATATTTACTTCTTATCAACCATGAAAAAAAAATAATGAGTCATATTTACATCAAACACTATTGGTTCCATTACCCAAACCTTTGTGCTACGGGTCTTTCTTCAAGGGCTGACATTAATGACAACCAACCTTAATCAACAGAAACTCCCCTTGTGTCTGAGTCACCTAAAACCACTGACATAACCCCTCCCTTAGGACCTCCCGAAATCGAATCGATCATTTCCCTAAATGATCTTACTATATTCTTTACTCCCCAAACCCTCAAGCTCATGAGTTAGATCAAACATAGGAAGTTCATCATTCTAGTTGATAGTGGAAGCACCCATAATTTTAGGCATCGCTGCATTTCCCAAGAAACTCATTGCTACATCCATGCCGTCAATAATTTCCAAATCATGATTGCCAATGGTGGCTCCATGAAATGTGGAGGGCATTGTAAAAAGGTGCTTCTCCAAATTGGTTACTACCACCTCAAATATCTTATGTTTTCTATCGACATGGGTGGTTGTGACATTGTGTTGGGTGCATACTGGTGGAGGACTTTGGGTCCCATTCTTATAAATTTTAAGGAATTAACCATGCAATTCGACCAGGAGGGCCAAAAATATAAGTTCCAAGGAATCACCACTGGTTCACCTGAGATCATTTGTTCCCATCGCATAGAAAATCTGCTCAAAAAAATTCATTCTGGTGTTATTTCCAAACTCCATGCCATACAAGCAACATAGACACCCTCAGTGCCACAAGACCTCCAATCCATTCTTTCTAAACATCAAGTGGTATTTTCCACTCCCTAGGGACTCCCTCCTTCCCATGGTGTTCATCATCATTCCATTCCCCTTGTACTAGGAAGCCTTCCTCCCAATATTCGTCTATATCATCACCCCTTTTCCCCAAAAAATGAAATTGAGAAAATGGTCCAGGAACTCCTTAACATAGGCATTATCCACCATAGTATGATCCATATTATTCTCCTATGGTCATGGTCCTAAAGAAATAAGGTTCTTGGTGAATGTCTCTTGACTTCCGTTCCCTCAAGAAACTTACCATTAAAGACAAATTTTCCATTCATGTCATTGATGACCTCTTGGATGAATTGAGTGGCGCCCAGTTCTTTACTAAACTTGATATTCGTTTTCGCTACCACCAGATATGTATGAAATAGGAAAACATTCCCAAGACTTTCTTTATAACTCATGAGGGCCACTATGAGGTTTTGGTCATGCCCTCTGTCTTGTGTAATACCCCCTCCACCTTCCAAAGCCTCATGAATCATGTCTTTAATTATTTTCTTCATCATTTTGTCTTAGTTTTCTTTGATGATATCCTCAACTATAGAAAAACCTGGACAAACCATCTTGCCCATGTGGATCGAGTTCTCCATGTACTCTCTCAGCACCAACTATTCTTGAAACAATCTAAATTTTCTTTTGGCGCCTCAGAAGTCTAGTACTTGGGTCATTTGGTTGGCAAGGACGGTGTTAGGGTGGACCCTAAAAAAATTGAATCTATTCAAGACTGGCCTCACCCAAAGAATCTCAAAAGATTGCATGGATTTCTGGTCTTAACAGGTTATTATCACAAGTTTCTTAAGAATTATGGAAAGATTATTTCACCTCTCACTACACTCTTAAAAAAGAACTCTTTCACTTGGACTCTAGCCACTGCTCAAGATTTTCAAACCTTGAAGATGGCCATGTGCACCACTCCAGTCCTGGTTCTTTCGTATTTCAAAAATACCTTTGTCTTGGAATGTTATGCTTCAGGGAAAGGAATTGGTGTTGTCCTTATGCAAGAGGATTGACCTTTGGCCTTTACCAGCAAGCAATTGTCTGAAAGAAATATGGGAAAATCAATCTATGAAAAGGAAATGTTGGCTATTTTTCATGTGGTTGATCTGTGGCGGCCTTATCTATTGGGGCAACACTTCCAAATTAACACAGACCATCAAAGCCTCAAGTATTTTCTGGAACAACACATTTCCCCCTCAGAGCAACAAAAATGGGTGACCAATCTCTTTGGATATGATTATGAGATCATTTACAAAAAGGGAAAAGATAATGTGGTTGCGGATGCACTTTCCTGAAAATATGAAGATGATGGATCCCTTTTTTCTCTTTCCTTCATTGTACCAGGTTGGCTCCAAGTCGTTCGCCAAGAATGGCTACATGATCCCAAAATTTCACAGCTGATCCAAAAATTACAGACCAATGCTCTAGCTTCCCCAAGGTACTCTTGGCTCCATGATGAGCTTCGATACAAAGTCCATTTGTATTTAAGTAAACAATGCAAACTTAAATCCACGGTACTTTATGAGATTCATGATGCACCCACAGCTAAGCACTCTGAGTTTACAAAAACCTATGATAGGGTCAAACGCTCTTTTTTCTGGGATGGCATGAAACAAGACATTCGTAATTTTGTAGCTGAATGTGAGGTGTGTCAATGCAAAAAGGGAGAAATAGTCAAATCTATGGGCACATTGTAACTGCTTTTGATTCGACCTGCTATTTGGAGGGATATCTCTATGGATTTTATTACAGTCTTACAAAAATCGGGAATTAAATTAGTCATCATGGTGGTTGTTGATTGTCTTTCCAGGTATGCTCATTTTTGTTTTCTTCAACACCCATTTACAAAATCCACGATGACTCAACTTTTCATGGATCAGGTCATCAAGCTTCATGGCATGTCACATTCTATTGTTTTTGTTCACGACCCAACTTTCACCAACAATTTTTGGAAAGAACTATTCAAGCTACAAGGCACCCAATTGCATCTCAGCACAACTTATCATCCCCAGACTAATGGTCAAACGAAAGTTGTCAATAAGTGTTTGGAAACATATTTGAGGTGTTTTTCCTCAGAAAATAAAAATCAGTGGGTTCAATGGTTACCCCTAGATGAATGGTGGTACAACACTTCATACCACACAACTACACGCATGACTCCTTTTGAAACGATATTATGACAAAATCCATATTCAGTTCTCTCACACTTACCTGGTGTCTTGAAGGTCCAGGCGGTTGACCAAACGCTTAAAGTTTGAGAGGATATTCTTCGTACCCTCAAAGAGAATTTTTTCATGGAACAAAATCACATGAAGCAACAAGTAGATCAAGGTCACTCTGAACATCAATTTGTGGAAGGGGATCATGTGTTTCTTCAACTACAACCTTACAATCAAAATTCCCTCAAAGTCGAGCATTGTCAGAAGCTAGCACCCAAATTTTATGTTCCTTATACTGTTCTCAAGCATGTGGGACATGTGGCCTATCAGTTAGTTTTTCCCATTCATTCTAAGATATATCATGTTTTTCATGTTTCATGCTTAAAGACGGTGATTGGAACTAAGTGCCAATTCAAACCAACCTTATTGAGTTAGCCGAAGAAGGATCCATTTGGCTACATCCATAAGAAGTTTTTGACCAGCGTGAGCATCTCCTGCATCAAATAACCATCAAGGAATTGTTATTCCATTGGAAATATACAACTCCAATAGATGCCACTTGGGAACCAACTACCATTCTGCAGCAATTTTCACATCTCAAGCGTTGAGGACAAGGTTTTTTTAAGGGGGCGGACATGTTAGGGTTCTAACCCACACATAGGTAGAACAATATATTCAGATGTAATAAAGGTCAATATTAATAAGGCCTTCTAATAAAATAGAATAATTTGAATGTAAGAAGACCTAATAGAAGCTTCCTCTTCTAGAAGGATCTTCCTCTAGATGCTTCTTTTGATTAGTATAAATAGCAGTCGATGGTATGAGAAACCTAGCTTGGATATTATTGTACTAGAGCTATGCTCGACTGGAGGTTTCTGCCTCGAAGAGGCCTGTGAGCATTTCTCTCAGTATCAAAGTTCTATTTCTTTGTTATTCTTATATCATTTTAGTGTTATTGTGGTGATTGTTCTGGTTATATTGTTGTTGTTCTGCCATTTCTAGCATTTTATTTCTATTCTGCATACTTTTTATATCTGGTATATTACATCCAGTCACTGTGAGTCATACTGGAATTATATCACCAACCTCTTCTATTTATGTTGGAGATAGTTCAACAACCTTTGCAAGTCATGTTGAAGACCAGTAACCAACCCCTGCAATTCATGATAGGGGCACAATTCTAGTCACTTCTAGTCACACTGCACATACATCACCAACCTCTACTAGTCATGTTGGGGATTCGTTAACAACCTATGCAAGTCATGTTGAAGACAAGATACTAGCCTCTGCAAGTCATGTTGGGAGAATATCACTAGCCACTGCAAGTCATATCGGGGGCATTCATATGATTGAGAATCCTAGACATATAGGACTTAATCCCAAGGTACTAGGTATACTTTATAAAGGACATTACCTAACTCATTTTTTCCCTGTTACTGTTGTGGTACAAGAAGCGTGGTCTTTTCCTAGGGGCCCTTTAGGTTCTGAGTCGTCTTTGGTTTCCCAAAACTCTAGTCCTTGCTTGGTTGATATAGTGGTCGTTTCGATGCAATGTTCAGATAACACCACTCTTCTTTTAGGGGGTCACACATTCCTTGACCATGTTGTCTTGCATCTTGTTCAACCAATGGTCATGTCGATGCAATCTTTGACTGACGCCACTCCTGGTTTTGTCAGTGATGCATCTCTAGACCATGTTATCTCACATACTATTCAACCAATGATTGAAGAAGTGTGCATGATGATGCAATATTCAGACGATCTCACTCTTCTCTTGGAGAGTGAAAAGTCTAAGGAAGTGAAATTTCCAATGTAATCTCTAGTTAATCCCACTCTTTTTTTGGGGGGTGATGTGTCTTTCGACTATGTCCTTGGAATTTATAGTTCTATACCTTCTAAACAAAGAAGCATTCCACTCTCTTCGAGTATGCTCCCTCCAAGTCCTAGGGTGGTTTTCTTTGATTGGAATGATATTGTAGACCCTCACCTTCCTTCCTCTACATCCTTCCAGATAAGGGGCATTCTTAGATATATTGTAGATAAAGTCTTTTATGAAAGTACTTTATCCTCCTCGATGTGGGAAGTTTTGGGTTTTCACAAGCCTGTGTAAGCTATCTGTGAGATGCTTACTTTCAATAGAAGTTTTTCATGGGAGGCATGGCCTCCCCCATGATATGATTCTTAGAAAAACATCCTTGAGCCTAAGTTAAGATCTTTTCCGATTCTCTAAAAAAGAGAAACGATTTTCGAGTGAAATTTTCTCTTTCACAGTCGTTAAATGGATTTGAAAGAACATCTATTTGGTGTAACATTTTTCAGACCAAGTAGACTAATTTAGAAAAATGAATACTCTATTCATTATTGGCTAGAAGAGTTCTCTTGGGTATCCTTTTATACTTTTTCGGGACTAGGGGACTAAATTTATGAAAAAGGACATTCTTTGGAGTTAAGTTGTAATTGCATTCCATTATCTTTCTTGTAGTATTGAGCCTATTGTTGGTTCTCTCTTTCTCATTATAATCCTATTACCTCATCAATTTGCATCACTAGCCAAGGAGATCCTTGTTTATATCCTTTACATATTGACACCATGTACCCTAAGAGGAAACGTTCCCTCGAGTTCCCACGTCCTGCATGCATCTCCTTATATTGAGAAGAGTTATGTTCCACTGTTTGGAAATAGTTGCTTACTAGCAACACTCGTTTCCTCTCTTGTATCATAACATTCATTTATCTATGAAAAAACAAAAAAAGATGAGTGGGAAAATAATATTATCTTATGTTGGTAGCAGTCGTGTCACCTTTGAATAGAGCTCAAACTTTTGAGTCCACTTGTCATCTAAATTTTGGGTTTAGCATGACCTTACGAAGTTGATCTTGTTACTTATAGTTTACTCCTCCGATCGGTTACTCTTCCAGTTCCTATGGAGAGTATAATTGGTGCCTCTTGCATCACAAATTTTCATCATCAAGTCTATGATGCCAGAGTCCTCCATATGTCTCATGCTCTTATTTAAAGGAATTATATAAGCATGTTTCGGCCATTCCTAATAACTCTTGACTTTGCATGTCGGCCACACCCTCAATGTGTCTCAGATTTACATGAAGTTGTAGTCCTACTGTGCACCCTATTCCTACTTTCATTATGGGTAGGTAACCTTGAACCCAATAGTCAATATATCCTCATTGGTGCCTGACAGGGGGTTTCCATTGTGTTTGAAGGAAATAAATATATTCACAAATTGAAATTTGTGTAGTGTCTTGGATGCAATTATCCTTATTGGTCGTTTCCTTGCCTTTGTCAACAATTTTCCTTATTAGATTTTATTCAAAGGGTATTTTTCATGCACTACTTGCATTTGGTGCATGTGAAAGACGCACATGGTCGTTGGTTCATGAACATCTTCTTGGTCTGAGGTTCTCCAAATCATCAAGCTATTTATTTGTACCTCGTGTTGACTGATGAGATATGACTTAATGATTTCATTTCAGTGGGTCTCCTTCCATCAAGTTCATGCCATTTATTATAGAAATGAGGCCTAGAGTCCTATGAGTACCTAGAGGATTTTATTCACCAGTGGCATGTTATCCCACCATCGATAGTTGGGAATAAATCAATGTCTCATGATCGATGGATTCTTTAAGTGTTCAACATCAACACCTTTATTCACACATGTAAGAATGTACTCAATTTCTTGATACCTACTTTCATTATCGATTGGATATCTCACGTTTTTTAATGGTATACCTCAATGAAAGGTAATCAAACAAATTCTCATTGTGTTTGACCTCAACTCCTCTATTCACTTGATGTACAATTTCACCTTTGGAGGATTGTGTAGAATACTCGAAGGCATCAACTTATAGTAGAATTTTTCTTGAGTTGTTTCTATCATTCATTGGACTAGTACCTATATGACTTCAATAATAATGGTAGATCAGATTCTACTCCATTCTATACATATATCTTCAGATTGATTTTGAGACTAGATTTCACTGGGCCTTTCTCATGACTATGATAGCCTATGGCATGTATCTACTTTGTATTTCCTATTCATGGCCATGAAAAACTATTTGGTATATTTCCACATGGATCTGCAGTGTAGTTAAAATTGACAGCCATGTGTACAAAGTCATTATGGATTGTAATATTCTCATGAGAAACTAGTTCTTCCAAATTAGTCTCCATCACTCAAATTCTGGGAATTATAATGTATTTCGTCCATTGCGGATACTCCTCTAACCTCACACATTAGGGGGCATCTGTTATAGAAATATTTTCCTCACCCCATGAAAATTTCTTAGAAGGACTTTCCATTTCCCTATGCAGACTTGAAGTCCCCTTTTGAACATCCCAGAGATAAAAAATTATTTTTTCCACATACACATGCCCTACCAGTTATAAAACATGTATATACGAAGGTTGCACCACTACAACCCACATACATTGCATTTGGTGCTCAAAATTAAAAATTGTGTCAGGTTTGCATGTCAAGAGATCCATGATCCTTGACCTTCCATATAATAGAAAAATTTTGACTCGGCCCTTCAGTTCCATTTGAAGGCTATAAATTGGGTCATATCCAAAAGGTGGAAGAGGAGAGAATTCAACTTTTGAGAGAAAAGATACTCTGGAGAAATTGTTCACTTCATATTGAGTCTGCATCCCTTTCTCCTTTAAAGTATGAACACATTGTTCAACCACCAAGCTCTTCCCTCTTTGATGGAGAACCTCATTGTCTCTTTTATATGAGCTTTCCTTTGGTGGAGGCCCAAATAGAAGGGACTTAGTTTCTTGGTTACGATACATGCCAACATGGAAGTTTGTCACTCATACAATTTTGTTGATCATTTTTTAATAGAAATACTATTTTCTTATCCAATTGATATCTTGCAAATATATGAATTATTATTCCATGGGTGTATTTTTTTATAATGTTAATGGATTATGCTATTGTATGTGCTAACATTATATATTATCACCATATTCTTATGTATATTCGTTGTTGAGGACAAGTCGCAGGTATAAATCTTTGAGTCAAGTGCTCAATGGTGGTCTTCATCAAACGTCTGGATGAGGTAGGCTCTTTATCTTGTCTTCTTAGAATTTTCATTTATATAGCATACTTGGGATTAGAGTTGATTTATTTATTCTTTTCATCTGTTTTTGTTTACCCCATGCCATTGTGTTTTTTCTCATAACAAACCATTTCTCGAATGAATTATATGCAACATTATAGGAGACTGATATATGTGATTTGAAGAAAAAGAAGAAAAATATTTGATCATGTTACGACCCTCTTAGCCTACACAAAGAAAAGACATTGTAATTTTAGGAAATGTTGAATTTGATCATTTTAAAAATATATAAAATTAATATTATAATAAATTTCCAAAAAGTACACTGCATAAGAAAAATGGGTTCTCTAAATGCATACAAGTTTTTCAAATGAAATTCCATTGTTAAGGTACTCAACACCCACACAAACAAAAACACATACCTTATATTTTGTTTGAAAAATAAGATACCTCTATTAGAAAAAATCAAATTTGACATATTTATTCACTATTTGTATGAATAAAAGTTGTATATTCAGAAATTTAATTCAATTTCCTACCTTTCATCTTCTTACATGATATTCAAATTCACTGTAAAAGTACACCTTGAATAATCCCTCCAAGTTAATAGATAGTTGTTTTTCCATGTTTTCATTGCCACTAACGCGTCATGAGATACCATCATTATCTTGCATTCAGCCCTAAAGTTCCTTGATGACTCACTTTTAGTGAAATATCACACATTAAAGATGGGAAAGTGTGTCAGTGTGTGTAAGAGAAAATCATAAAAGGACAAGATGAAATCAATTACTATGTAATATATGAGTTATTCAATATCCTCCTCATATCACTTCTTAATGATATGATGTAGTATATATTTTATTCAATGTATTAATCAATATATTAACCATTCCATTTTGTTATTATTGAACACCTTTATCACTAAAAATTGTTACTTTGTTATTATTTGGATCCATAATGATGTAAAAATTGTGGATAAAGGTAAAATTTTACTGCAACTAGTAGATGGATCCAATTAAAAGAGGTCTACTTCTGATTTGGAGTTTACTCCTCCCTTCACTGTACACTTTTTTCCATCATCCCTATTGTCAGTTGGAGAATCGAGGACAACTACTTTAGGGGGATTTCTCAAAGTCAACCCTATTTCTTTATTATAATTCTGATATCAAAAGAAGTAATAAAGATATCAGGAGGGAGATGTATCCTCTAGTGAATTCTTAGACTAAATTAGTTTTAGCCATGGAATGTAAGGAAAATGTGTTGAAATTGGTATTTTTGGAGTTGAAAGTACCTAAACCTAGTGTACTTGAAGGATCTAAATCCACTAAGTTTAATCTTCCTCTGAAAGATTTTCATCTATTAAGTACCTATACCATATTTGAAAATATATTTTAATGAGACCAATAATAAACCATAAACCATTCACCATAACATGAACACAAGAATATAGATGATGCAGGAGCATCCACACGTCATCAAGCGAGCCAGCGCGCACGGAGTAAAATCATACAGCTGGACAGTGCCAGCGCGCACATTTTTTAAAATGCTTTGGAGATTGTTGCGTCGTCGTTTGGATGAGGCATTCAAAGCCAAGCGCGGTTGTATTGTATTAGTAGATAGGAAGGCATTTATGTAAATTAATGCTGTTAGATAGGAATTAACTGTAGATTAGACAGTTTAGCTGTAGAGAGGGAAAACGGAGTATAGACACCCTCCCGTGTATCTTTTGTATGATTCATTTTTTTTCAGATCCTCATTCATTCAAAGGAGCAAGAGAGAGCAGAGCCGAGGGAGAGCCTGTGAAGAAACTCCCTGTACAATAGTTGAATTAATAGGAAGAGTCTGATTCAATTACCAGGGATGTTTTTGACACTTTTGTGTTATTGATGTTTTGCTTTTGTTTACTTGCTTCATTTTATGCGTATCTGCTGTATGCTGCATATTTGATTGCTTATCAGGTTAGGAACCTGAGAGAATGAGTTTCCATTGTTTCTCTGCTTGAGCCGTGAGATTCCTGCATCGAGTGCAGTCGAATACCTCCACATAGAGTGCGTCGAGGCGGCTAAGTAGTTGGACCTTGGTTTCTCTTTTCCCAGAGTTGGATTGAGTGTTCGAGCCGTGCAGGTGAGTGCAGGCCGAGGTCAAGTCTCAGTTGCA